>ML387770.1:0-92724 GCA_005239525.1 Nicotiana knightiana | reverse complement strand
GATAACCAAACACATGTAAAATGTCATGGAAGTTCAAACAAAAAACTTTCCTTGGAAACATTCTTAAACATGTGTAAAATTCCTATCACTCTATTGCATTATCATGAAGTTGAGACGTCTTCTTCATGTCAATTATAAAGGGTCCTCTTCCATAAACTATGCCTGTTACAAAAAGGCACACATTTAATATGACATCGTGCCTATTATAAAAAAGGTACGAGTAGTCTAAAGCATTTCACATGCAAAACTCGAAGGTAAAAACTAAAACCTCAAAAATAAAGCATGCAAAAGACTTAAAGAGTGAAATAGAAACACAACAGAAGTCGAACTAACATTTATATATTAAAAACGGATAAAACTAAGTATTAACTTATACTTAGCCGTATAAGATTTTTATATTTACATTGTGGTGCCCCTAAGTTGTCATTTGGGGACTTAAAGGAAATCCAAATTTACCCCCGATGGGACTGGGGGTAACCACCAATTGATACAAAGAAAAAGAAAAAAGGGATAAACCAACTAGATCTTTTCAAGAGAGGGGTTGACTTCAGTGGCAGAAGGAGCGGGAGCAACTGAGGATGAAGAGGCATGAGCGGCTGGAATCTCACCATCAGGTGAAGAGAGTTTATGACCCTGTTGAGCCTTCTCCATGGCTTCCTTAGTTTTGGCTATTTCAGCACTAACGTCAAAACCCTCTTGACTCATTTCCATAAATGTGTCAAGGCGAGAATTCATATACGCCCAGCTCACATCGACAACAACCACCTCTCCCAAATCTTCATAATCTTGTGCCCACACTTGAAGCTCAACCCTCAACCCGTCCTTCTCCGCCTCCGCAGCTTCATGAGCAGCCCTTAATGGAACAATCGACTCCTCTAAAGTTTGAGCTTTGTCTAAAGCCCTTCGAAGATCTTCTTGAGTATGAGTAGTGATTGCACGAGCTCGCCTGAGTTTTCTTCCTTCTGCCCCAACAAGTTCTTCAAGTCTCTAATCTCCTTTGAGGCACGGGATAGCTGCTTCACGAACGAAGACTCCATAACACTCTTATATTTGTCAGCTTGACTGCAAGAAGCCCGCTCCACTGCTAGTTTAGCTTCCATAAGTCTCATCTGCCGCTTCAAGGTACTCCTTTCCTCTTCTAAAGCGTCCATGTCAATCCTTAGGCTATCATATTGTGCTTTCCAATAATCAACTTCTGCCTGCAACTCTCTTGTCTCTTGGTCTGTGTTTGAAATCCTCTTCATAAGCTCCATGCCTATAAGGTTAATCTACAAGAAATAAACCAGTCAGATATGGTAAATTTCATATACGAGAGTGAAAGAGGATAACTTACACCATACCTTCAAAGAGGTATGCACGACCTCATTGGCCCATGTAAGAGCACCGTGGCTAGATAGCTTTGCTTTCTCAACGAGACCTATCAAAGGCTTGAGCTACACTTCTGGATCATCCGTCTTCTTGAAAAGGTTTCCCTCAGCTGGAACCTCTATTACCACCTGCCGCATCTCTCTGCTGGAAGACCCTACTTCCCTAACGGAAGGCATAGAAGCAGGCAGAGATGGATTAGCAACATGCACGTAAAGTTGAGGAGCTGGAGAAGCCACGGGCAAAGAAGCAGGCACGGAAAGTTGAAGAGTTGAAGAAGTTACAGGAAAAGCAGCAACAAAAGTTGGTATAGCCAAAGGAATAGATGAAACAGCTTCTCTTAAAGAAGCAAGAAAGACACCAGCCAAAGGGACGTTGTCAGGAGCAAGATCAAACCACCATGAATAGGGGAATGCGAAACATCATCAAAGACAGGGGGCTCAATCACAGACACGGGAGGCAAGGTTGAGGCAGTAGGCTCATCATCAAAGACCATTCGCCTTCTCCGTGGCCTGTGCACTAAAGCAACCTCTTCCTCTTCCTCTATGGAACGAGACTCACTAATCTTCCTCTTCGAGGAAGATGAACCAACAATAATTTCCTGGGCTTGATCCAAGGACATCTTCGGGATAGAGGAAGAAGACACCCCATGAGTAGAGAATCGTATTAAAAAAGGAAAAAAGTTAAACGACAAAAAAAAAGAGATTCGAGTAAGGAAAGAAGCAAGAACAAAAGCTTCACTTACCGTGGGAATTTACTTGCCAACCATACCTCCCAGCGAGGTACTTCCAAGATCTTTCTTCTGAATAAGCAACAGATAATAGTTTTTCTACCCAATCACGAATACCGCAGACATTCTCAACAGTATTCATGATTGCTGAGAAAAGGAAAATAAGCAGATACGGTGTTAAATAAAACATCTCAAGTCAAAACAAGAAAAAGTAAATGCAAGCTAAAGCATACTCACGTGCGCGATTCCACTTCTCAGGGAAGGGAAGATTTTCTTCACCCACTAAACCAGCAGTGGGTACAACAACATACCGGAGGTACCAACCCCTATCCTTATCATCTCCAGGGGTTACCAGCACTCTTTTGCTTCTAGCAGTCAGAGTAAAAACCCCTTCACGAAATAAGGTAGGAGAGTAGAGGTGAATAAGATGGTTGAAGGTAAAAGGAACCGAGGCTAAAGAAGCCAAACTCCTAAGGCATGCGACAACTCGCCACACAAGCGGGTCAACTTATCCTAAGCAGATATTGAAAAAACGGCAAAACTCAATTATAACTGGGTCAATAGGGGGTCTAAACCCTAAAGTGAAAGGGTACATATAAACAAAAGAATATCCCGTCTTGTAAGACGTTATTCTTTGATTACTATTCAGAATATAGACAGGAAAGTCAGATTTCCAAAAGCAATCCCTACGAATAAGGGAAGTCTGACCCTCAGTTATAAGGGTTGGATATCTTTCTACACTATCAAGAGGAGAAGATTGATCGACAAGAACTTGAATATCCCTATCGAAAACAAACTCAGAAGGGACAATTTCATCGACTCCAGGTTCACGAAAGCGTTTGCCTCTACCTCTAGACAAAGACTGAGAAACCCTAAATCTCGGAGAAATCGGAGATCTAGTGGAAGGAGAAGGAACTATCTGAGAAGAATAAGAGCCCCTAGAAGGAGTAGATCCTAGACTTCTAAGTCTACCACCCCTCCGAATCCTAGTCAGAGCAGAAGAAGGTGCTAAACTTTCAATATCTAATACTCTTTGAGGTTGGTTTGAAGAATAAATGCTTACAAAGGCAAAGAATAAAGTTCTTTACAAAAGACAAAGTTAGAAAAATGTTTCATGGAAGCAAAGAAAAGAAAACATGATTTTATACTTGAAGACAACTGTCAAACATGAAGAAAAAGGAAAATAATGATGAAAAGTCATAATTGAAGATATCACTTCGGGACTGTCATAGCCGCAAAAAGCCCTAAAAGGTGCTGAGTAAATGAAGAACCAATCCGAAAAGGACACGTGGTATGAGCATTAAATGGAAGTGACAAATGACGCCTATGGTGCAGAGAAGGATACAATGATTCAAGGAAAAGCGGCGGAAAAATATTTCCACCATAAATGAATATCCACTTACAAAATATCAATCGTTAAATATATGATAAGTGGGGGGACTATCTGTATTGGTAAAAAAAGAGTTTCACACATAAGCCAGTTTTTTACAACTCAGCTAGTCACGTAGACACAGGAAAATGCGACAGCTGGACGTGATTCCTTGAAGAGATACGGTACAAAGAGGTACGGTTCAGTAAACCCACGAACTTATCAGTCACGGAAACTCAACTTGATCAAAACGGGAGAGAGGCACGGTCAGAATGAATCTAGACAAAGCTACGAGCAGATTCAGGGACCCACAATTGATTACTCGAATGTTATGTAACTGAACCCCAATTACCGTTATCCTTTGTAACGCCTCATTAATGTCTTAATTAGTCATTAATGAGTAACCATAGCAAGAACCGTATGTTATAAGAATCTCCTATATAAGGAAGGGGAATACAACTTGTAAAGGCATCTGATTCTCGAATACAATCAACATCGATCTTTTATTTCTGCAATATTATTTATTGTTCATTTTTCCCATTATTTTGATTATCAGTAACCCGTATTCATATTAATAATAAGCTTTAGTCAAAGGGTCTAATTCTTTGGTTAAACAGAGAGTAATTCTAATATTTGTTTCAAGTTGTTATGGTTGGATAATTGATTTCATAGACCCTAGTTCATGGCATGAATAATGTTCTTGAGAAAATGAAGGAGAGATAAATAGTGTTTTTAGAAATGAAATTAAAGGATGCAATGAACCTATGGAATCATTTTCTAGCTTAGTTGGAAGTGTTCAACTAAGTAATCACCAAATTGAATATTTTGGAAATGTTGGTTAAGGAAGATGATGAATAGTAATTTGGCGGTGTTGGAGAATTAATGTAGTATCATCGATGACTTCAAATGGGTATTAAAAGATAAGAGTGGAGTTGAATGTGCTAGTAAGTGAACCTATTAGACGATTTGAGTTGGAGGCTTGTAGCCAACTTGTGAGCCATAAATGGATATTGATAAATATTTTGAGTCATAATTTAATTGTAATTGAGATTGTAATTGTAGATATCAATTTGTTGGTGGCGTATGAGAATTTTACTCAATGTTACGATGTCGGGGGAGGATTAAAAGCTTGTGAATGTTAAGAAGCGAAAGCGAGTTTTGGAGCGTTGGGCATCAGTTGAGTTGTTTGAAAGGCTTGGGAGCCGGCTATGGAACTTCGGAGCGAGGTAAGTCTCCTTTATAACCTTGTAAGAGGGAATTAACCCCATAGGTGAAATAATTCAATATGTGCTTCTATTTGTGGGGGCTACGTACACACGAGGTGATGAGAGTCCGTGCGTAGCTACTATTATGCTTATGTCCGGATAGACTAGGATCCAAAAGCATGCTATACTTGTGATATTTGTAAACTTATTGTTAATTTAAATTTCTTAAATTGTATCGAACTTGGTAAATAAATTTCTAAAAGGTTAAACTTTATTTTCTTGACCGTTAAAAGAAGATTGCCATTTCCTTGGAAAACTGATCCTTGATGAATTATTGATTGACTATTTGAATGTGTTTTCCTTTTGTGGAACGGGCCAAACGCCTCGACAGATTAAATAGATGCATCTATGGTTCGCGCCGTTTGACCTCTGGCAGTGTAAAATTTAAATATTATGTTGGATCGGGCCGTACGACCTCGACATGATTTGCACATGTTTTTATTGCTTGCTTTGAAGTTTATAAATAATGATATTGCCTCCCTGGCCTGAGATAAATTGATAAATGATGAAAAGGAATTTGGAAATCTCCTATTAATAAAAGAATTGTTTACTTGCTTCAAGTTATTGAGTTTACAGTCGCCTTATAAAATTCATAATTTATCATATTATCGGTATGTTATTGTTGGCCATAGTAAGTGTCGGAGTCGACCTCTCGTCACTACTTATTCGATATTAGACTGGATACTTACTGGGTACGCGTTGTTTTTGTACTCATACTACAGTTGCTGTACATTTTGTTGTACATGCACATGTATGTCTAGTGGCCTTGTGGGCACAACGACGTGGTTGATACAGGGACTTAGGTGAGCTGCATCTTATGAGACGATCCGCAACTAGCAGAGTCTCCTTCAGAGTACGTGTATCATTCTTTTCTGTCCAAATTTGTATTCCAGGCAGTTATTGTATTTTATTTCCTAATAAATGCTCATGCACTCGACACACCGTGGAAAACATTATTATTTATTTTGTAAAGTTCACTTTTTACTAGTTAAATTGAAGGAATTTTATGATTTCAAAAATATTAAAAATGGGAATTTAATTGACTATTTAGTGTAGGCTTGCCTGGCAGTGGTGTCTGGCGCCATCATGACCTTTAACGGATTTTGAGTCGTGACAACATGGTATTAGAGCACTAGGTTCACTTAGGTCTCACGAGTCATGAGCAAGTCTAGTAGAGTCTTGCGGATCAGTACGGAGACGTCTGTACTTATCTTCAAGAGGCTATATGGTTGTTAGGAGCATTTCCCTTATTGATTCCTCATCGTGCGATTTGATTCCTTTGAGTCTTATGCCCTCATTTCCTTCCCATTCAGTCTTATGCAACGTGAAGTGCTGGTCATAAATCGAGAATTTGAGGCATTGTAATGGTACTACAGATGATGTAACGAACCGGCCGGTCGTTCCGAGAATTTTATCCCGTTTTCCCTATTTATGCTTTATCATATTTTTCTTAGCCTATTTATGTTGTGTTGGATCGGTTGGTCGGGTTCAGAGTGGTCGTGGTGAGAACTGAGACACTTAGTCTCTTAAATTAGCTTAATAGATGGAAAAGTCAACTGGGAGTTGACTTATTGGTAAACGACCTAGGAATGGAGATTTTATGGCCCGGATAGCTTCCTTAGGTGATTTGGGACTTAGGAGTGTGTTCGGAATGTGGTTTTGATGTCCGGTGTAGAATTAGGCTTGAATTGGCGAAATTGAGTTTTTGGCAATTTTTGGTTGGCAGTGAAAAATTAGCTATCGGGGTCGGAATGGAATTCTGGAAGTTGGAACAGGTTCTTAGTGTCATTTTGGATATGTGTGCAAAATTTCAGGTCAATCGGACGTGTTTTGGATGGTTTCGGCAACCTTGGTGAAATTTAGAAATCTCAAAGTTCATCGGCTTGAATTTGATGTGATTTTTGGTGTTTTTGCATTGTTTTTGGTGTTTCTAAGGCTCGAATAAGTTTTAATGGTGTTATGGGGTGTGTTGGTATGTTTGTTTGAGGTCCCGAGGGCCTCGGGTGTGTTTCGAGTGGTTAACGGACCAACTCTTGGCTTAAAAACTTGGCAGATTTTTGCTGGTGTGGGTTTCTGGTTTCCTTCTACGCGATCGCAGGAGGATGTTTGCGATCGCATAGGCCTAGCTAGGGATGGAAGGATTTTTTTTTTACGTGATTGAGTGGTGGAGGTCGCGATCGCGTGGGTGTGAGGTTGTTGTGCAGTGCGATCACGTGGTGTTGTTCGCGTTCGCGTAGAGTTGAAGGGCGCGTGAGGGGGCTGAGCCGTTGTTCTTCGCGATCGCGTAGAGTGGCTCGCGATCGCGTGGGTTTATGTCCTACTGAATCTTGATCGCATGTGTATGAATGCGATCGCGTAGGGTAATTTTATGGGGCAGCAAACTTGTTCTTCGCGATCGCGGGGGTGGGAACTCCCGCGATCGCAGTGAAGAAAGACCTGGGCAGACAGTTTAAGTTTCAAGAATGAGGGTTTTAGGCCATAACTTAAAAGACCATTAGAGAGCTCGAGAGAAGGAGGATTTGGAGGAGATTTTCAGTGGTGTTCTTGAGGTAAGAATTCTTCAATCACATTTGGGTTAATTTCATGATTTAGCCTTTATTTTTACCATGTAATTTGAGGAATTAAAGTGGAAATTAGGGAAAAATGGGAGGAAAAATTTGAGAATTTCTTTTGATGATTTGAGTGGGCAATGGAGGTCGGATTTTGGTAAAATTAATATGGGTAGACTCGTGAGGGAATGAGGATTCTAGTTTTTTGATTTTTATCAAATTTCGAGACGTGGGCCCGTGGGTTGGGTTTGGCCAATTTCGAGAATTGTGCCTTATTTTGATAGTTTTCGATTGGGGTTCATTTCCCTAGCATTTTTTGATGTTATTAATCTGATTTTGATAGACTCGAAGTATTTGGGAGCCGATTCGAGAGGCAAGAGCATCGCGGAGTAGTATTCGGGCCGGTTTGAGGTAAGTAACGATTGTAACTCTAGACCTGAGGGTATGAAACCCCGATATTTCACTTTGTTTTTGGTAAGTGAGGTGACACACATGCTAGGTGACGAGCGTGTGGGCGTGCACCGGTAGGGATTGTGACTTGGTCCGTACCATGACGAATATTATGCCGCATATTCGATTTGAAATCATGAGATGTCCTGTATTTTTGAGGTTTATATTATATTATGGGCAGTATGCCACGTTTGGGGCCTTGCGCCGATCTGCTTAGACCCCCAGAGGTATTTTTACACTATTCTCACACTATTTTTGATAGGAAATTGTGAACTCAGTCATGTTTATTACTTGTTGCCTTTTTCACTGTTATCCCAATGTGTTAGAATACTGTGAGGTATTTGGGACTGAGTCCCGTGATGTTGAGATGAGTTGCCCGAGTGGCTTGAGAGGATGACTGAGTGAGGCTGAGAGCCGAGTTTGTGAGGCTAGTTATGGGTCGGGCTGCACGCCGCAACATATATTTATACTAATTATGGGAAGAAATTCCAAATTCTATTATCACACACAAATACCACCAATGACGTTCGGCCCGATCCAACATAAATGTAAATTGTGCACTGCCGAGGGTCGAACGACACGAACCATAGATGCATCTATTTCCCCGCTCGTGAATCATTCATGTGACGCGGCCAAATATAAATTTTAGGAATTACCCCGCTCGCGGATCATACTTGCGATGCTGTAACGACCCCAAAACACCCGTCGTGATGGCGCCTGTCGTGGAATCAGGCAAACCACACATTTTGTTGAAACAAGATTTGTTTTTCAAAAGAATTGTAAATTCAGTAGCAAAAGTATCAACAATAATCCATTTAAAAGTTTAACATCAACAAAACATCATTTAAAAACCGAACCTAGATCTGGTGTCACCGAATCATGAGCTACTACAAGGTAAGAGTGCCGAAGTACAAAATAGACAACATAGTTTGAAATAATATAAATGCGACATGATGATAAAGAAGGAGAAATCGAGGCTGCGATCGCCATCTGCTACCTCGAAGACTCTAGGGATCTTTGTCAACCAATCAGCCACTGCTACCCGACCTCGATGAACCTGGATCTGCACACAAGGTGCAGGGGGTAACGTGAGTACACCAGCTCAGAAGTAACGAACCCAAACTACAGGCTGAGAGGTAGTGATGAACTAAACCTCAATAATTGTAATGAAAATAGTGCACAAACTTTAGGCATGTTCACAGTTTTAATAGATAATGAAAACAGAATATGACCGATATGATAAGTAACCTAAGTATATCTCAATACTCTACATGCCAATGTATCAACAGTTTGGAAATGCACCTGGTGCTCACAACTCTCACATCAAAGTCCACTCAGTACTGTATATGGCTCTCGGGCCCACGGAAGATCCATCTTGGATAGTACACAAGCACCGGTGACCGTAGTCACTCAGTACTGAGGAAAAAGGCCGATCCAGTCCCACGGAGAAGATCCATCTCCGGAACACAATACTCGGACAAGATCCATGTACATGGACGATCCATCCCTCACATATCATCAACTTCGGACAAGATCCATGCCCAGGGAAGATCTATCCCTCAATATCAATGCGCTCACTGGGGGTGTAAAAACTCTGGAGGGATTTCTATTGGCCCAAGCGCTATATCAAGCCAACGAAGGCATGATCAGAGTATCGTTGCGGTGTGCAGTCCGATCTCATAACTGTCTCAATAACAGGCTCTCGGCCTCACTCAGTCATTACTCTCCAGTCTCGCTCACATGGGCTCACAAATGCATGAACTAGCACAAAATAATGATAAATATATAAAATCAACAATTACCGAGACTGAGGCATGAACTGATATGCTATGACATGATGGAGTATAAAAAATCAAATAAATGCATAAGGAGAGAGCAATATACGACCACTCGGGTCTCAGCATTTTCGGCATGAAGCCCTAGCATTTGACTTAGCATGATTTATAGCATGTTCACATTAACCACATCAATAAAAGAGCGAATATCAACCGAAATAGCTACTAGATGGTGCCATGGGATGAGCTAGGCCACAATCACTCGGTGTACACCCGTACGCCCGTCACTTGGCATATGCGTCACCTAAATTATAATCATATAGCATATAGCTCGGGGTTTCGAACCCTCAGAACCAAGGTTGGAAATGTTACTTACCTCAAAAATGGCTAAAATCCTAGCCCATAATGCCTTTGCCTCTAGACTCGGCCTTCGATTGCTCCAAATCTAGCAAAAATCAGATTTATATGATTAATATATACCAAGGAACGAAGCCCATTCGAAAATTATTAATATTAAGCACATATCCCGAAATTGGTCAAACCTGACCCGGGCCCACATCTCGGAATTCGATAAAAATTACAAAATTGGAATCCTTACACTCTCACGAGTTCATACATACCAAATACACCAAAATCCGACAAAAAATGGCCCCTTAAATTCTCAATTCAAAGTCTAGAACCTCAAGCCCTAATCCCCCAATTTTAGTCACAAATTTCCATAAATTTCACCCCCAATCAGTCAAATAATCATGCATAAACAAGTTTTAAGTCCAAAAGTCTTACCTCTACGAAGAACCCTCGAATTTCCTCTTCAAAACCCCCCAAAAGCTTCAAACCCGTATAGAAATGGTGGAAAAATGACCAAAACTCGCTAAGGGTTCTATTTATATGCTCTGCCCAGCGATGACCGCACCTGCGGCTAATTTATCGCACCTGCGGTCCCAGGTACGCACCCGTGCAAATCACTTAGGGGTCCAAAATCCGCACCTGCGACTCACCTACCGCACCTGCGACTCCGCAGGTGCGGCCCATCCTCCGCATCTGCGGTCCTTCTCCAACCTAGCCGATTCTGCATCTGCGATCCCTCCTCCGCTTCTGCACACTCGCACCTGCGGTCCCCTATCCGCAGGTGCGGAAAAACCAGAAGGCTTCACACCAGCAGTTCCAAAATGCCAAAAACCATGTCGATAACCATCCGAACTCATCCCGAGGCCCTCTGTACCTCAATGAAAAGTACCAACAAGTCATAATGATCACTCGGACTTAGTCGAACCCTCAGAACACCAAAGATAACATCAAAACATCAAATCACCAACCCTCAGAACCCATGATTCAAGCCTAAGGATTTCAAACTTTTCCAAAAATCACCAACGATGCCGAAACTACCCAAAACTCGTCTGAATGACCTGAAAATTTGCACACACATCCAAAATGACGCCACGAACTTGCTCCAACTTTCAGAATTCCATTCCAACCCTGATAGCTAATTTTCCACTGCCGACCGGAAATTGCCAAAAACTCAATTTCGCCAATTCAAGCCTAATTTTACTCCGGGCCTCTAAACCACATTCCTAACACACTCCTAAATCCCAAATCACCTAACGAAGCTATCCGAGCCCAAAATTTCGCATTCCGAGGTCGTTTACCTAATAGTCAACTTCCGGTTGACTTTTCTAACTTTTAAGCCAACTTAAGAGACTAAGTGTCTCATTTCTCACCACGACCGCTCCGAACCTGAACCAACCGACCAACACATCATAAATAGGCTAAGCAACACATGATAAAGCATAAATAGGGAAAACGAGGCTAATCTTACGGAACGACCGGCCGGGTCATTATAGATGCGGTTACACAAAGATTTCTTAAGTTATTATAGTACTCTCCCATTCTTTTCAAAATATGAAGTTCAAATGAAAAATTTTAAGATCCCGACGTTTTCCTCAATTTCAACTCCTTTTGAAACATTTAATACGCAAACTCAATCTTGCTCCTTCTAAAGGCAAACAATAAACACAAAACAATAACAATATCAATAAGGCATGATGTACCTAAAACTACCCGGACATAAACAAGAATAATAGCTATGTACGGACTCTCGTCACTTCGTGCGTACGTAGCCCCCCCTCCCCCGAAACAACAACACATATTAATTAAGTTTACCTATGGGGTAAATTCCCTATTACAAGGTTAGAAAAGAGACTTACCTTGTCTCAAAGCCTGCTTCCCAATTCAAGAATGCGCTCAAACCTCCAAATTTGATGCCAAACGCCTTGGAACTAGACAAACATTATATACGCTAATCAATTTATGATCAAAAGTTCATATACCCACTATTAAAGTGATTACCCTAACCTAAATTGCAAGGTTCCTAAAATTCACCCCCAACCCACATGCTCGGATTCCGGAAATATTTGAAGAAAGTTGTTACCCATAACCTTAGGAACAATAATATATGATTTTACTAAGATCCATAACCATTTTCATGGTCAAATCTCATTTTTTTATCAAAAACCTAAGTTTTCATCTAAAGCCTTGATTTTTCACTAATTTTTACATGTTAACTTACCCATTATATATGTATTTAACTCATGTCGTATATAAATTACTTACCTCAAAGTTATAGGTGAAATCCCTCTTCCAAAAGCTCCAAAAATTGCCCAAGAGATGAAGTGAAATGAAATTAATGGCCTAAGTCCCGCAATAAATGAGCTAGGCACAGGCCTCTGATGTCGTATTTGCGACTCCAGGTTCTCTAATGCGAGGGTCGCAAAGACAAATACCTTGCAAATGCGAAGATTGGCTTTCAGCTGCTAGGGTCGCAAATGCGACCAAAGTGTCGCAAAAGCGAACTCTGCTGGTATCACAAATGCGGCAATTGTGTCGCAAATGCAAACACTGCCTAGGTCGGGCTCTTTTGCAATTGAGAAACCCTTCTCACAAATGCGAGGTTCGCATTTGCAAACTATTTCTCGCATTTGCGAGACCTGCAACTGGTGCCAAGAAATACCAGAAATCTAGTGCGTTTTTCATCCCTTCAATACGTCCGAAACTCACCTGAGCCCTCGGGGCTCCACACCAACTACCCACACAAGTCTAATGACCTCATACAAACTTGCTGGAGCGGTCAAAATCACAAAAATAACTTCAAAACTACCAAATTGGATGCCAAAACGGACGAATTGACTCATGAAATTCAAAAACTTCCAAAAAAACTTCCATTTGTCCGATTCCTATCAAATCAACTCGGAATGGAACCAAATTTGACGTGCAAGTCTTAAATAAAATTACAAAACTATTCCCGATCTCGGAATTCCGTTTGGATATCGATATCACCAAACCCTCTCCAAATCAAATTTAAAGAACTTTTAAAACCTTCAAGAACCAACTTTCACTATTAGGCACTGAAACGCTCCCGGGTCATCCAAAACCCGATCCGAATATACTCCTAAGTCCGAAATCATCATACAAACCTATTGGATTCGCCAAATCCCGATTCCGAGGTCGTTCACTCAAAATGTTGGCCGAAGTCAAACTTGGCCTTTTAAGCCAACCTTAAGGAACCAAGTGTTCAAATTTCAACCCGAACCCTTCCAAATCCCGAACTAACCATATCCGTAAGTCATAAAACAATAAGAGAATGTACCGGAAGTCTCATTTAGGGGAACAAGGTGATAGAAAGAAAAGCGATTGATCGAGTCGTTACAAAAAATATACCAAATTTCAAGAATAAGACATTTATATTTATTAAACTATTAAAAGAAATAGTAGTCAAGACATTAATTTAATTATTAAGCGAATAAAAAATTATATGATAGTACAACAATATTAAATAATAAATAATACAATAAATTTAAGAAAAAAAACAAAAGAAAAAAGAATTTCCGTAAAAATAATGTGATGAATAAGACATGTTTTTAAACAAAGTGATAGTAAGAAGTTTGTCAAAATAATATGATCTAATGTGCTCAAACAAGACAGATCGCAACATGATATGTTTAGTATTCTTTAATATTGACAGCGAAACGAAGTGCAAGTACTAAACTCAAGGGATTAGGTTGCTACAAATATAAAATAAAATAGGTTGTGCACTACAAGATTTGAACAATAATTTCATATCCTACATCATAATTAATATCTAATGTTATATAATTTTTATTTGAAATGTTTATATTTTAAGGTTATTTACACATAATTCAAAGAACCTACATCATAATTTAACATGATTTATGTCCACGCATCACGCGGGGTACTAATATTAGTTATATTAAAAGAAGGGTAGTGAAGTATGAGATTAAGCCAAGTGACATATTGAGAAAAAGCCACTTGGCACTTTTAAAACAAAATTAAATAGATTTTATGACAAAATCTAATATAGATTAACAAGATTATGACAAAATCCAATCTATATTGTTCAAGAAATATTTCTATAATAAAAGTTCCATTTAAGGAATATTCTCCCTTTAATTTTGGTCCAAGTGATAAACGAAAGGAGTGAATTTGGACTGATTTTCCTTCCTGATACATTTCCAACTCAAGGTTTAGTTTATGTTTATCCCTTTAATTTAGGTGTTTATTTAATAACAAAATATTTGTTTTGACTGATATAATATATGCAACGTCATTATTTATCTATATTCATATTCTAAAATATTATTTTAATAAGAGAATGGTAATTTACAATCTGGTTAAGCTAAGTAACATATTAAGAGTAAGACACATAGCAAAATTAGAAAGGATTGATACACAAATAGCCGGTCAGACTTAATGCTTACTTTTTCTAGTCGGTATACATAGATTATACATTGATTGCACACAGTTATACATATATAATACATAGATTATATACATATAATACATTCGCCGGCTATTTTTTGTTTAAGAGATTAAGTGGACGACTATTTGATTTAATTCTTCAAATTAGAACAAAGCTAATAAAAATTGCAATAAATTATTTTGAATTAACAAATTATATTTATATATCTATATACATATCCATATTCATATCTATGTCAATATTTTTTGTATACATAAAATAAGAGGATGTAATAACCCGGCCGGTCGTTCCGAGAGTTTAGCCCGTTTTTCCCATTTCGGCTCCATTGATTATGTGGTTCATCTCTTTTGTGTGGCGTTGTATTGGTTGAATCGGGTTCAGAGTGGTCATGGTGAAAAATGAGACACTTAGTTTCTTAAGTTGACCGTATAGTTATAAAAGTCAACCGGGAGTTGACTTATAAGTAAGCGACCTCGGAATGCGGATTTTATGGTTCGGATAGCTTTGTTAGGTAATTTGGGACTTAGGAGTGTGATCAAAATGTAGTTTTGAGGTCCATTGTAGAATTAGGCTTGAATTGGCGAAAGTTAGTTTTTGGCGATTTTCGGTCGGCAGTGGAAAATAGGCTATCGGGGTTGGAATGGAATTCCGGAAGTTGGAGAAGGATCATAGCGTCACTCTGGATGTGTATACAAATTTTCATATCATTCACACGAGGTTTGGTTAGTTTCGGTATCGTTGGTGAATTTAGGAAGTTTGAATATCTTTAGGCTTGAATCATGGGTTGATTTGGTGTTTCGATTTTATTTTAGGTGTTCCCGAGAGTTCGACTAAGTCTGGGTGATCATTTATGACTTGTTTTTATTTTTTTTGTTGGGGTTCCGAGGGCCTCGGGTTGAGATCGGATGGGTAACAGGATGATTTTTGACATTATGGAGTTGCTGGTGTGAAACTTTCTAGTGTTTTCGCACCTGCAGATAGGGGATTGCAGGCGCGAGCCCGCAGAAGCGGACTAGGCTCCGCAGATGCGGAAGTTGGATGGGTCAGCAAAGATCGCAGGTGCGAGACTTGGACGTCGCAGGTGCGGAAAAGGTCCCTTAAGTGAATTCTCGCAGGTGCGCACCTGGGACCGCATGTGCGAGAAAAGGACCGCCGGTGCAGTCATCGCTGGGCAGAACCTATAAAAAGAACCCTTAGCGAATTTTGGTCATTCTTTCACCATTCTTATTCGGGTTTGGAGCTTTTGAAGGACTTTTGAAGAGGGAAACCGATAGTTCTTCATTCAGGTAAGGATTTTGGACTTAAAAATCATTTATATATGATTAAAGGTCATATTAGTGGTGGAAATTTGGGGAATAACAGTGCTAAAATAGGTAATTAGGGCTTGTGGTTTAGAGACCTTAAAATGGGAATTTGAGGGGTCATTTGGACTCCGATTTCAGTGTTCTTGGTATGTATAGACTCATGGGAGGATGAGAATTTTTGTGGCGTAAATTTCATCGAGTTCCGAGACATGGGCCTGGGGGTCGGGTTTGACCAATTTCGGGATTTTTGAGTATTTTTGATAAAGTTCGATTAGGGTTCGTTCCTTCGCATATTACAATGATATACATCTGGTTTTTGGTAGATTTGGAGCACTCGGAGGTCGAATTTAGAGGCAAACGCACTGCGGAGTAGTATTTTAGCCGGTTTTGAGGTAAGTAATGTTTCCAAACTTGGTTATGAGGTTCGAAACCCCGAGCTAAATGATTTATGACTATAATCGAGGTGACACGCATGCCAAGTGACGGGCGTGCACCGAGTATTTGTGGCTAGCTTATCCCATGGCACCGCTTAGTGATTATTCCCTGATGATATCTGTGCTTCTGTTAATGTGGTAATTGTGAACCTATTAGAAATCATGTTAAATATAAATGCTAGGCTTCATGCCGAAAATGCTGAGACCCGAGTGGTTGTATATTACTGTCTCATTTTGTGATTATTTGACTCCATATACTCAGTCCTGTTATAGCATACCACTTCATATCTAAGTCTGAGTATTGTTAATTATATGCATACTTATCATTGTGTCGGGCTGATGCAGGCATCTGTGATCCATGTGAGTGAGACAAGAGAGTAATGACTGAGTGAGGCTGAGAGCCTGTTATTGAGACAGTTATGGGATCGGACTACACACCGCAACGATATTAAATCATGCCTTCGTTGGCTTGATATGGTGCTTGGGCCACTAGGGCCCCTCCGGAGTCTTTACACCCCCCCTGAGCGCGTTGATGATGAGGGATGGATCTTCCCTGGGCATGGATCTTGTCCGAAGCTGATGTTATGTGAGGGATGGATATTCCCTGGGCATGAATCTTGTCCGAGTGTTATATTCCGGATATGGAATTTCTCCATGGGGCTGGATTGGCCTTTTTCCTCAGTACAGAGTGACTACGGTCATCAACGATTATGTACATTCTGGGATGGAATTTTCCCTAGGCCTGAGAGCCATATACGGTACTGAGTGGACTGCTGTGTGAGGGTCGTGAGCACTATGTGCATATCCACACTGGTTTCATACATATATTTTATGATGGCATGTAGAGTATACTGGCATAATTGGCATATTTACTCATTCTGATAAACTGTTAGCATGTCTAGTTTCTGTATACTGTTTATTGTAAAATTTTGAGGTTTTCTCTGTCACTACCTCTCAACCTATAGTTTGGGTTCGTTACTTCTGAGTTGGTGTACTCACGTTACCCCCTGCACCTTGTGTGCAGATTCAGGTACACCGGGACCCGGTAGTGGATATTGAGCAGCTGTCAGAGTTTCATTGGAGTTGTCGAGGTAGCAGCTGGCAATCTTGACCTCGTCTTCTCTTTCTTATTCCACCCGTTGCTCTTATTTTGAGACTATGTTGTCTATTTCTTCATTTATCTATTTTATGATATAGCAGCTCATGACTGAGTGACACCGGATCCGGGGTTGGAAATTTTAAATTTTTGTTTCAAATATTATTTTTAAACTTCAGACTCTTATTATTATCAATAATTTCGTTTAAAACTGTATTTTTACTGGAAACTGAATTCAGCTTAGACAAATGGGGCGACTTGCCTGGTTCCATGACATACGCCATCACGACTCCGAAATCGGGTCGTGACAAGTTGGTATCATAACTCTAGGTTAAATAGGTCTCACCGATCTTGAGCAGGTTTAGTAGAGTCTTGCGGATCGGTACGAAGACGTCTGTACTTATCTTTGAGAGGCTACAAAACCCTTAGGAAAAATTCCATATTATTGAATTCTGTCGTGCGACTCTGTTGAATTCTGGAACTAAAGTTTTGTTGTTTTCATTCTCTCACAGATGGTGAGGACTCGTGCTACTGATCATGGTGATCAGACACCAGCAGGACCAGCTAAAGGTCGAGGCCGTGGTCGAGGCCGCGACAGAGGGAGGGGTGCAGTCCGCTCATCAGCCGGGGAAGTACCTGTGGACCCTCCCACTGCTCAAGATCAGGTCCCCGAAGTTCAGATCCCAGCGGGACAGGCTCAGGCACCAGCAATGCCCATTGTGATTCCGGGTCTTCAGGAGACCCTAGCCCAGATTTTGACGGTCTGCACCAGCCTGGCACAGGCCGTCGCCATGTCTACTACTGCTACTTATCTGGCCAGGGGAGGCACTCAAACTCCAGCTGCCCGGACACCTGAGCAGGTCACTCAGGGGCTTCAGACACTGGGGACAGTTCTAGTCCAGCCGGTTGCCCCAGCCTGGGATTTTGTGGTCCCATCTTTGGCAGATGACGAGCAGCGCAGGTTAGAGAGGTTTAGTAGACTCCAGCCTCTGATTTTTAGTAGTACTGAGGGCAAGGACGCCAGGGCTTTTTGGACTAGTGTCAGAGGATCCTTCGCACAACAGGGGTACTGGAGGCTAGTGGGGTCCCATTTACTATCTTCCAGTTCGCAGGAGCTGCACTCGCTTAGTGGGAGGCCTATGAGAGGCATAGACCTACTGATGCAGTGCCCCTTACCTGGCGTCAGTTCTCCATTCTGTTTCTGGAGAAGTATATACCACAGTCCCGCAGGGAGGAGCTGCGCAGGGAGTTCGAGCAGTTGTGTCAAGAGGACATGACCATGACGCAGTATGAGATGAGGTTCTCCGAGTTGGCCCATCATGCTATTTGGATAGTTCCCACGGATAGGGAGAGGATCAGGAGGTTCGTTGATGGCCTCACTTATCAGCTTCAGATTTTTCTGACTAGGGAGAGGGTATCTGGCGCTTCTTTTAAGGAAGTGGTTGACATTGCCAGAGAGATTGAGTCGGTTCGCCGCCAGGAGCGGATCGAGAGGGAGGCTAAGAGGTCTCGAGGATTTGGGAGTTTTGGTGGGGTTCCTTCAGGGGGGCAGTCTCAGCCCGACAGAGGCTGTCCATTCAGGCAGGCTCAGCCAGGTCACTCAGGTTATCGTGGTGGATCAGTTGGTCATGATACTCATAGTTCGCAATAGGTGCACCCATCTTTCAGTGCCCTGCCAGCTTAGAGTTCATCTTGGACACCATCAGTTCGGAGTTCATCTATGCCTGGTTCTTCCAGTGGTTATCCTGGTGCTAGGGGTTCCCTTCAGTCTCCAGTGCCATTCTCCGAGAGAGGTTTCTTTGAGTGTGGAGATGTGGGACATATTAAGAGGTTTTATCCCCGCCTTGTGAGAGGTACTTATCAGCAGAAGAGTCAGCCCGTGATTTTAGACTCAGTATCTGCACCGCCCGCCCAGGCAACTAGAGGTGGGGGTCAGGCAGGTAGGGGTCACCCTAGATGGGGAGGTCGACCCGGTGGTGATCAGGCCTGATTTTATGCACTTTCAGCCAGACCGGATGCGATGGATTCTGATGCCTTGATCCCAGGTATTGTCTCAGTCTGTCACGAGAATCTTCAATTTTTATTTGATTCCAGTTTTTCATATTCACATGTTCATCATATTTTAGCCCATTCTCTGGATACACCCCATGAATCTTTTGTTACATCTGTTCATGTGCTCGCCCTTGTGGGTGATGTTGTTGTTACGGACCGCGTATGTCGGTTGTGTGTGGTACCTATTTGGGGTCTGGAGACCCGTCTGGATGTGCCATTTCTGAGTATGGTCGGTTTCGGCGTAGTTTGATCAGATAGATGATGATACTTTTAGGTATGACTTGATGTAGGTGTTTTGCACCGAATCGAATTGTTTGACTCTGTATGGCTATTGTGAGGGTGTCAGTTAATGGCTATTGGGTTTTTCTGTGCTCCGGAATGATCTAGGGGTTACCCGTCCCTGCTTCGAGGAGCGTCGATTCGTTGGTTTTAGGCACACGTGGTGCGGTTCTGTTGTGGCCTTCTAGAGGAGTTGATTAAGGTAAAGTAGCTGGGTATCATAGAGTTTGGACATATGAGTTGTGTTCTTTCAGATTCGTGTGATTTGGTTCAAGTATATACGGATTGTGGAGGCGTGATTCTAATCTTGTAGATGAGTTATGATGTGGAATTTAGGTTCTAAGGCGTAAGGGATTAGGTTGGATATAATGGCATTTGAATGTGTTGTATTATTAGATCGATGCGGGGTAAGGCGTGGGGTCACCCCCCGAGTATGTGCATGATAAGGTTATTCGACAGTTTGATGGCTTTTGGAACAAATCTTGGCACGTTCGAGGACGAACGTTTGTTTAAGAGGGGGAGAATGTAACAACCCGGCCGGTCGTTCCGAGAGTTTAGCCCGTTTCCCCTATTTCGGCTTCATTCATTGTGTGGTTCATCTCTTTTGTGTGGCGTTGTGTTGGTTGACTCGGTTTCAGAGTGGTCATGCTGAAAAATGAGACACTTAGTCTCTTAAGTTGGCCTTATAGTTAGAAAAGTCAACCGGGAGTTGACTTATAGGTAAACGGCCTCGGAATGAGGATTTTATGGTTCATATAGCTTCGTTAGGTGATTTGGGACTTAGGAGTGTGTTGAGAATGTAGTTTTTAGGTCCGATGTAGAATTAGGCTTGAATTGGCGAAAGTTAGTTTTTGGCGATTTCTGGTCGGCAGTGGAAAATAGGCTATCGGGGTCGGAATGGAATTCCGGAAGTTGGAGCAGGATCGTAGCGTCATTCTGGTTCTGTATACAAATTTTCATATCATTCAGACGAGGTTTGGTTAGTTTCGGCATCGTTGGTGAATTTCGGAAGTTTGAATATCTTTAGGCTTGAATCATGGGTTGATTTGGTGTTTCGATGTTATTTAGGGTGTTCCTAGTGTTCGACTAAGTCCGGGTGATCATTTATGACTTGTTTGTATTTTTTTTGTTGGGGTCCCAGGGCCTCGGGTTGAGTTCGGATGGGTAACGACATGATTTTTGGCATTATGGATTTGCTGGTGGGAAACTTTTTGGTGTTTCCGCACCTGTAGTTAGGGGACCGCAGGTGCGAGCCCGCAAAAGCGGACAAGGCTCCGCAGATGCAGAAGTTGGCTGGGTCAGCAAAGGTCGCATGTGCGACACTTGGACCGCACTTGCGGAGTCGCAAGTGCGGAAGATCTGTCGCAGGTGCGGAAAAGGTCCCTTAAGTGAATTCTCGTAGGTGCACACCTGGGACCGCATGTGCGAGAAAAGGACCGCAGGTGCGGTCATCGCTGGGCAGAACCTATAAAAAGAACCCTTACCGAATTTTGGGTATTCTTTCACCATTTTTATTCGGGTTTGAAGCTTTTGAACGGTTTTTGAAGAGGGAAAATCTATAGTTCTTCATTGAGGTAAGGATTTTGGACTTAAAACTCGTTTATATGTGATTAAAGGTCGTATTAGTGGTGGAAATTTGAGGGAAAATAGTGCTAAAATAGGTAATTAGGGCTTGTGGTTTAGAGACCTTAAAATGGGAATTTGAGGGGTCATTTGGACTCTGATTTCAGTGTTCTTGGTATGTATAGACTCGTGGGAGGATGAGGATTTTTGTGGAGTAAATTTCATCGAGTTCCGAGACGTGGGCCCAGGGGTCGGGTTTGACCAATTTCGAGATTTTTGAGTATTTTTGATAAAGTTCGATTAGGGTTCGTTCCTTCGCATATTACAATGATATACATCTGATTTTTGGTAGATTTGGAGCACTCGGAGGTCGAATTTAGAGGCAAACGCACTGCGGAGTAGTATTTTAGCCGGTTTTGAGGTAAGTAACGTTTCCAAACTTGGTTATGAGGTTCGAAACCCCGAGCTAAATGATTTATGACTATAATCGAGGTGACACGCATGCCAAGTGACGGGCGTGCACCGAGTATTTGTGGCTAGCTTATCCCATGGCACCGCTTAGTGATTATTCCCTGATGATATCTGTGCTTCTGTTAATGTGGTAATTGTGAACCTGTTAGAAATCATGTTAAGTATAAATGCTAGGCTTCATGCCGAAAATGCTGAGACCCGAGTGGTCGTATATTACTGTCTCATTTTGTGATTATTTGATTTCATGTACTCAGTCCTGTTATAGCATATCACTTCATACCTCAGTCTCAATATTGTTAATTATATGTATACTTATCATTGTTTCGGGCTGATGGATGCATCTGTTATCCATGTGAGTGAGACTGAAGAGTAATGACCGAGTGAGGCTGAGAGCCTGTTATTCAGACAGTTATGAGATCGGACTGCACACTGCAACGGTACTTAAGTCATTCCTTCGTTGGCTTGATATAGCGGTTGGGCCACTAGGGCCCCTCCGGAGGGATGGATTTTCCTTGGGCATGGATCGTGTCCGAAGTGGATGTTATGTGACGAATGGATCATCCCTGGACATGAATCTTGTCCTAGTGTTGTATTCCGGATATGGACTTTTTCCATGGGGCTGGATTGGCCTTTTTCCTCAGTAAAGAGTGACTACGGTCATCAACGATTATGTACATTCTGGGATGGACTTTTCCCTAGGCCTGAGAGCCATATATGGTACTGAGTGGACTGCTGTGTGAGGGTCGTGAGCACTATGTGCATATCCACACTGGTTTCATACATATATTTTATGATGGCATGTAGAGTATACTGGCATAATTGACATATTTACTCATTCTGATAAACTGTTAGCATGTCTAGTTTCTGTATACTGTTTATTGTAAAATTTTGAGGTTTTCTCTGTCACTACCTCTCAGCCTATAGTTTGGGTTCGTTACTTCTGAGTTGGTGTACTCACGTTACCCCCTGCACCTTGTGTGCAGATCCAGGTACGCCGGGACCCGGGAGTGGATATTGAGCAGCTGTCAGAGTTTCATTGGAGTTGTCGAGGTAGCAGCTGGCAATCGTGACCTCATCTTCTCTTTCTTATTCCACCTGTTGCTCTTATTTTTAGACTATGTTGTCTATTTCTTCATTTCTCTTGTTTATGATATAGCAGCTCATGACTGAGTGACACCGGATCCGGGGTTGGAAATTTTAAATTTTTGTTTCAAATATTATTTTTAAACTTCAGACTCTTAGTATTATCAATAATTTCGTTTAAAACTGTATTTTTACTGGAAACTGAATTTAGCTTAGATAAAAGGGGCGGCTGCCTGGTTCCACGACAGGCACCATCACGACTCCGAAATCGGGCCGTGACAATTGTAATGTGGTGAAATCAAGTGGCAAGCTAATAATAAGTCATTTGGAAATTTTAGGATAAAATTAATAATTAATACTTACAAAAAATATTATTAATGGGAGTAATTAATATCAACTCTATCCTAGTTTTAACGTAAATCTTCTATCTCCCTTTTTTGATTATTTTCAGCTTTCATGTCTTATGATAGGCTATTATATACCAGTTAAGATCACGCCCTTATAAAAAGGACAAAGCGTTCGTTGTTAATATATTCCGGGTATTAAGCCCAGATTCGAATCCCACAGGGAATTAACCTACCAATCACAGTTATCAGACACACTTAATTCCACGTACTCAACTTCCAAGATATTTTGAATAACAATAGGTGATTTTTATACTAACTATTACTTTATGAAACTAGATTAACTAATAGCTAACTAAGAATGAGTTTTAAACAATAATGAGAAGGATCTAAGGTTATGATTTCCCCTATTGACGGAATCCCCTCCTGCTATGTTTCATATAAATTCGCCTAATTGTCTCTATCGATCATGAGCACTCTTTCTACCGTAAATCTCTCCCGAGTAATTACGATAATTTACTAGACATACTCTCCTAAGTTGCACGAGCTGGATTTTTGTTACAACTCACTTAGATCGCACCCAAGGTTTCGTTATCCCTAATCCCACCTTTAAACCCTAGGTTATTGATTTCTCACATACTTCGGGAGTGATGATGTTCAAAATCTACCTAAATATGCACTCTCTCCCGAGTAATACACACTAAATAGGCACAGTCGATTGAGAGCTCCTCAACCAACCAAAATATAAACGTAGTTGAACAAGTAGAGAAATGCAATGGCTCAATTATATAAAAATATAACAAAAATTTATCCTACAAAAGGTTCCATCAAAACCCTAGATGACAAATTAGCTATTCATAAAAGTATGTAAAAATGCAATACTAAAAGTCATAACCAACAATGAAAAATAGGAAGAGGAAGGAAAAACTCGTAGAAGAATTCCCCGCCTTGCTCCTATTGTGTCTCTGCCTCCTTAGGCCGAATCTGTGTCAAAAGTATGTCCAGCCTCCTCAAAATACCATTTTCCATGTATATATACAAAGTAGGGTCAGCCCCAAACAATTATACCTTCTCCTACACGAAAAGGGACAAGTTTCCAGGCCTGGACGTCCGCGGTCGCGGTATTTTCCCAGTTAACTGCCTCAGTCCGCGTCCAGGTCCACGGTCGCGGTTTTGACCGCGATTTTCACCCTCTTCCGTTTGGAATTTGGAAAAACGTAAAATCCTCCTTCACATCAATGTACATTAACCCATACTTCTTTAAGCACAATTACATCAAGAGTCACCACTTATCAAGGAATATATATATATTTTTTCACAGCAATACAACTTTTTTTTTCTTTTGTTTCAATTCAAGTGGCTCTTGGTTTTTCAAAACAGTGCACCTTTCTCCTTATTTCATTAGTTCCACTCAAAAGCCAAACCAAATACTCCATACTTTAACTTTTACACAGTTCATAATACTTCAAGTGCTCATGAGAGATTAGAAGGTTCAAATAGATGGTTAATTCAAACAAACGGGTAAGGCTTGTAATGTGGTTGCCAAAGAAACAGGATTACAGGCTCAAAGGGGTTAACTACGATACATAACAATTAGGCGGGTAAAATATACTAATCTGGCTCAATAAAGAAACGCCTATATCACTTCCAAGACTGAGCAAAACTACTATTTCGCTTTGCAAACACACGGGGGCAAGTTCTAGGCATCAAAATGCAATGCACAAAATAACACCCAAACCTTACACACACATGGCACGTAACTCACTCAGGATTGGATTCATCAAGACACTCTAGTCAAAGCAGTTAAGCAAAGTTAAGTTTATACAATTTAAGGTACTTATACAAGAGTTAAAAAATGAGCCTAAGCGTCACAACCAAAGTACTCACTGTTCTCCAGGCATAACAAAGTCAAGAGATATTACTTCAATTCAAAACACAACACAAGGGTCTTATTCCTAAAAAAAAGACTAACTACACCCGGTTCAAATAAAACCCTTGGAAAATAACGGCGGCACAAAGAAAAACCAAAGGAGAATTTCTACACTAACTAACAAAAAAAATCTTTTTGTTTTTTTTTCTTTAGACGTAAATCCCTCAAGAAAATTGTCTAATAGATCTATAGTCGGGAAAAGTCCAATCTTTTCTATTTTAAAAAAAAATTATTCAATTAAACTAACACAACTAAAATAGCATAGAAAGTCTCACAGACAGTCTCCTCACCCCACACTTAATATTGTGCATTGTCCCCAATGCACACCCATACATACACGAGGGTAAAAGAAACTCCCTAGTAGGACAAAGGCCGAAGAACTAGTATCTCATGGGGTACTCAGACTTCTCCCAGGTCTGGTCCTTCATGCGGGTACCTCACACTTAGTTCCAACTATCTGGTTTGATCCAATGGCTTTTCGTTCCATGCTCCTAGAAAATAAAAAAAAAATGACACTACAAAAATAATACAATTAGAAAAAAATAAAAAAAATAAATAAAAGAAAGCAGTAAAGTTGGGTTGCCTCTCAACAATCGCTTGCTTTAACGTCGCGGCACGACGCGAATCACTTTCTGCCTCCACTTTGAACTTATGAATTGGACCCCAAGTTTTGATTCTGCTTTATGATCATTCTCTTGGGGCGATATAAATTGTTGTGAGCCAAAAATTAAATGATGCTTTATGAACTTTTTGGATTTCAACTGAGGAATGTCACTTTGCCTAGACGACCTTGAAAATTTCAGAATATAGGGCTCATCTACCTCTTCCTTTGACTCTTGCATTGGCTCATACAGCTCATTTTCCATTTCACCATCTGAACATAATGTAGAGAAGTGTTTGGAATGAGGTCCAACGCACTCAAATACATGAACTTCAAGATTTTTAATCTCCTCAACACCAATCACACTAGAGTCAACTAAATTTGTATCTTCAACATCCCTGGTTGACTCTAGTATTACTTCTTCAACATCGACATCCTCAAATTCTAGCTGGTTAAAGTGTTGGGGTTCTACTTTGGACCCCCCACTGGCACCTTAATTTCCATATCTAATGCACACTGCTCCTGGCTACTATCCACAATATTGACATATTGAGCATTAAAAGCTTCAACTAGTTGACTCACTTGAGCCTCCAAGTTGCGAATAGTTGCATCTTTCCTTTGTACCCACAATTGTATCTCATCATTTTTTTCCACAAGGTACTTTATCATATCCTCGATCTTTTTCAGGTCATCATCCCTGGGTTCTTTGTTCCTATTAACTTCACAAGAAAAAGAAGAACCGTAAAAGTAAGGGGTTGGGGGAAGATAAGAAATATAAGCACAACCATGAAAGTAACTATCTTGACCACCACACATATCACACACATAATATTGAGTTGGAGCACATAACTCGCTCTCGAGAATATTTTGATAATTTTTCCCTGGGTGGTTTCCTCCACAATATGCATAACGAGGATCAAAAGTAGATGTAACGACACGGCCGATTGTTTTGATATCTAACGCATTTTTTGGTGGTTTGGGCCATGAGTAGCGTCATTTCAGGTATCATGACTTGTAGGCATGGTCGAAACTGAATTTCGGGAAGTTCGGAGTCGAATTGGAATGAAAGTTCTCATTTTGGAAGCCTTAAGTTGGAAGAATTGACTAAGATTGGATGTTTGAGTAAACGACCTCAGAATTAGGATTTGAAGGTTCCAGCAGGTTTGTATTATGATTTCGGACTTGGGCGTATATTTGGAACGGGTTTTGGATGACTCGAGAGCGTCTCAGCACATATTGTGGAAGTTAGTATTTTAAAAGAAATTTCATAAGTCTGGGTTGAAGTGCATTTCAGTGTTATTGATGTCCGTTTGGGATTCCGAGTCTGGGAATAGCTCCGTATGGTGATTCTGGTGTTAGGAGCGCGGTCGGAAGTGAATTCTGAGGTCCGTAGGTCATTTTGGAGTCATTTGGCTAAAGTTAGAAATTTGAAGGCTTTTGAGGAATTTAACTGGAAGTGGAAATTTTGATATCGGGGTCGAATTCTATTATGAAAGTTGAAGCAGGTCCATAATGTTGAATGTGACTTGTGTGCAAAATTTGGGGTCAATCAGACGTGATTTGACAGGTTTTAGCATTGAATGTAGAAGTTGAAAATTTCAAAGTTTATAAAGATTTAATTGAGTTGTGATCCATTGTTTCGATGTTATTTGAGGTGATTTGAGGCCTCGAGCAGGTCCTCATTATGTTTTGGAATTGGCTGGTGTGACTGGACGGGGTCCCGGGGCCCTAGGTGGATTCCGGATGGTTATCGTATCGAATTTGGAATTGTGAGAAAGGCTAAGGCTGCTGGTGTCTGGTGTAACCGCACCTGCGAGAATTTGGCCGCAGGTGCGGAGCCACAAAAGTGGCCTTGGTGTCGCAGAAGCAGAAGAGGACTGGCTTGGCTGGGGCCGCAGGTGTGAGGTTATGTCCGCACCTGCGACGGTGCAGATATAGAAAGGAGGGTCGCAAGAGCGGGAGATGATGGGTTGAGTTAAAGCCGCACCTGCGATGGTTTTTCCGCAGGTGCGAAAGTACTAGAGGCAATGGGGGTTTCTTTGAATCGGAATTTGGCTCATTTTTCTCCCATTTTTCATTTGGCTTGGACGATTTTGGAGAGCTTCAAGGGGAGATTTTTATCAAGCAACTGTAGGTAAGTGGATTCTTCCCATTTATTAGTTAAATACATGATTATATGCGGATTTGGACACGAGAATTTGTGGAAATTTAGGATTTTTGAAGAAAGACCTAGAATTTGTATTTTCGGATTTTACCACAAATTTGGGAATGAAATTGATAGAGGATTATATATTTGAGTTCGTAAAGTTATGGGTAATCTTTATCTTCAAAAATTTGGGAATCCGGGCACGTGGGCCCGGGGGTGATTTTGTCAACTTTCCGAGTAGAGTTGGGAATCTATATAAATTGAATTGCTATAAGTATTAGAGTATATTTTCATTGGTTTGCACGTTATTTGGATTATTTTCGGGCGTTGTGCATCAATTTGAGTCATCGGAAGGGCTTGAAAGCCGATTATGAATCTTCAGAGCGAGGTAAGTCACCTTTCTAACCTTGTAAGGGGGAATTGTCCCCATATGTGAAATAATAAATCATGTGATACTATTTATGGGGGCTACATACGCACGAGGTGACGGGAGTCCGTGCGTAGCTACCATTATGCTTATGTCCGGGAAGTCTAGGACCCAAAAGCATGTTTTATTTGCCATACTTGTAACTTTAGTGATGAATTTGGAAATGATTAAACCTTATCGAACTTGATAAATGAATTTCTGGAAAAGATTTAAATACTATCTTCTTGTCCATTAAAAGAGAATTTTATCACTTCCTTGGGTAATTGTTTTCCTGATAAAATGTGAATTTATTGTGGGAATGTGTGTATCCATGAGTACCTGAGTCGCATGTATGATTCGCGAGCAGGGTGACTCTTTTATTTATATATGACCACGTCGCATGATCGATTCACGAGAGGGGTAATAGAGCATCTATGGTTCGAGCCGTTCGACCCTTCGGCTATGCACAATTTACATTTATCGTTGGTTCGAGCCGTTCGACCCTCGGCATTTCTTGCGCATGATATTTGCTGAGTAATTTCTGAGATTTTTTACTATTTACTAGCCTTGAATTATAAGTTGTCCACTGAAATCACGAAGATTTAAAGTTTGTAAAAGTGGAAGAAGTTGTTATTTCCTATATTTATTTGTTAATTACCTATGATATCCATGCTTAGTGTCACCCTTGATTTTATTAAATTGACCTCTAGCAAGTGTCAAATTCGACCTCTCGTCATTACCTCTTCGAGTTTAGGAGGGATACTTACTGGGTACACGTTGTTTTCGTACTCATACTACACTTGCTGTGCATTTTTATTGCACAGGTACATGTATATCTAGTGGCCCCGCTTGACGCAGTGATGCGGCTTACCTGGAGACTTAGGAGAGCTGCTCCCTTCGTGACGACCCGCAGCCAACAGAGCCTTCCTCGGATGTATTGTACTTTCTTTACTATCCCATTTGTATTCTGGACGGTTATTGTATTTCATTTGGTTTTTCATAGAAAATGCTCATGCACTTGTGACACCAGGTTCTGGGATGACTTTGAGATGTATTTTTCGATTGAATTATTTAAAACATCGTCGTTTACTCGGTAACTTTGTTTGATATTTACATAATGAAATGAAAAGTAACGATTTTCAAAGTACTAAAATAGGAATTTTGTGTTGGCTTGCCTGGCTGTGGTGTCCGGCGCCATCACGACCTTGATGGATTTTGGGTCGTGACAACGTGGTACTAGAGCACTAGGTTCCCTTAGGTCTCACGAGTCATGATCAAGTCTAGTAGAGTCTTGCGAATCAGTACGGAGACGTCTGTATTTATCTTCGAGAGGCTACAGGGCTGTTAGGAGTACTTCACTTCTTGATTCCTTATCATGCGGTTTGATTCCTTTGAGGCTTATGCCTACATTTCTTCTTACTCAATCTTACACATCGTGAAGCGCTTGCTATAATCAAGAATTTGTGGGATTGTAATGGTGCTATAGATATGGTGCGTGAGTTTTTTCCATGCACAGTTGGTTGGGGCTATTGTCGTTGCTCTGCAGAAGGATATTATGCTGTTTCGGCTCGGTAGCTGCACTTCTGAGAGCTTTGAGGTTATGCACATATTTGCTATGATTCTTATGATTGGTTATCGCACGGTATTGATGTGATGGTAGGATGCTTTCCTATATGTAGAGGCAATGAATGACTTGATAGGAGTTCTACTCAAAGCATGATTCCGAGAATTCGGTATTTTATTTCCGGCGGAGGAAAGGCAATTGGACTAGAATTGTTCGAGTTTGGGTTGATAGAGTAATAAGACTTGGTGTTTTCAAGTGAGGTGGAATCTTCATCGGTGATGTGGTAATCATCGTCTTTGATCAAATAAAATGTGTTAAGTTCGCCGGTCTTATGATCTTCTTCAGATTTGCCTTCGTGGCACGGTATTGTGAAATGGTGTCCTGGAAGCGGATGTCAGAGATCGTGGTGTGCGGTGGTCCAGGATTGAATAAGTATTTCTAATGTAGTCGGCTCGAGGAAAATGATCCTCTGATAGTTTTGAGGTTGTGGTGGTCTGCTGGTTTAAGTGCTACAGAGAATGATATTTATTCAAGGCAACAACTGGGCAGCATACGATGAGGAAAGACATGTGGGAAGTGTCAGGGAATGGTCAAATTTCTAGAAGGCCAGGTGTGAGAAGCGAGAGTCAAGTAGTTTCTTAAAGGAGTGAGTTTGACCAAAGTGGAAGAGTGTGTCATGACCCGAATTTCCCACCGTCGGACCGTGATGACGCCTAACATTTGAACCTACTAGGCAAGCCAACATTTCTGATTAATTACCTTATTCCTTTATCTTTAACAGTTTGCCAGACTTTATAATAAAATCACAAAAATTTAAAATACGAGATAACATGATTCAACAGTTTGATATAATAGTAATACGAAATCCAGAACCAAAGTACTCCCAGAACAAGTGTCACAATCTCACGGACTGTCTATGAGTACTACAAATAGGAGTCTGAACAAAATAAATATATTTGTCTCAGAAGTAAATAAGAACAGAACATAAATGAAATAGGAGGGAACGTCAAGGCCTGCAGACGTCTGCAGATCTACCTCGGAGCCTCCGGTGGACTGAAGGCAGCAACCCTGATCTAAGGTCCGAAGAGTCCAGTACTGGGATCTCTACAAAAGTGCAGAGTGTAGCATCAGTACGACCGACCCCATGTACTGAGTAAGTGTCTAGCCTAACCTCGGCGAAGTAGTGACGAGGCTAGGACACGACAACCAACTAAACCTGTGCAGTTTAATCATATACAAAGAAAATAATAACAACAAGAATTAAACAACTAAATACAAGGAAAGGGAACGTGCTGAGGGGAGGAAATATCAGCTAATCGAGATAAGAAGTAATGCAACAAATTAGATATCAATTTAAACAACAGAAATAACAGCACAAAAAAAAAACAGGTGCACAACATCACCCTTCATGCTTTTACTCTCATCCTCACCAAATAATAAACAGAATGCACTGCATCACCCTTCGTGCTTTTACTCTCATCCTCACAATAAATCAATAGAAACGGAACGACATCACTCTTTGTGCTTTTAATATCATAATATGACACTGTATCACTCTTCGTGCTTTTACTCTCTTCCTCACAATATCATACACGACATCACCCTTCATGATTTACCCTCTTCCTCACCCAAACAAATCAATAACGGCAATCCGGCAAGGAAATTTAACAATATAACAATAATAAGAATCATAACGTCCCGGCAAGGGATCCAACAATAGAATTAATATCATCCCGGCAAGGGAAACATCTATAACCAATTTCATTTAGGTACTTAACTTCAAGTAGTAATGCTCAACTTGAACCAATATTCAACAATGATCAATACCAAGGAAATACCGCCAACACGGATAATGATCAAATTAAACTCAAGTAATGCTTAATGAAAGATCACATAAATCACAATATTTGACTCACGGGCATGCTTGACACCAACGTATAGGTACTCTTCACCACACTTATATGTTGAACAAATCACTAACACGTAGCAAGTAAGACACAATACCTATTCCCTCAAGCTAAGGTTAAGCCAACCACTTACCTCGAATTTCACGACCAACTCAAGCCTCAATTACCGCCTTCCATTTAGAATTCGCCTCCAATTCAATTGTATCTAGACATAATTAGCTTAATAATATCAATAAATGCTAAATAATTCAACCCCAATGCTTAATTATGAGTTTTCTATCATTCTTCCCAAAAAGTCAAAAATTGACCTCGGGCCCGCTTGGTCAAAATACGAGGTTCAGACCAAAACCTGATCACCCATACACCCACGAGCCTGAATACATAATTAGTTTCATAATCCGACCTCCAATCGAGGTCTAAATTCTCAAATTTGTAAAATCCCCAATTTCTCCTAAAATCCATAATTTCTACCCTTCAAGAACAAGATTTAGGCCCAAAAATCTAGTGGGTGTTGATGGAAATTGAAGGGAATGAAGTTAAGAACACAAACCTATGATTAGGTGATGAAGTCCCTCTTCAAAAGTCGCCCTAAGCTTCCTTGGTTTTGAAAATATGAAGTTATGGCCTTATTCCCATTTTGCTACTGTTTTTTAAAAAAGAACTGCACTGGCCTTGTATGAGTTCACGTGATTTTGGTCGCGTTCGCATATGCTTATTCCCCCCTGGCCTACGCGTTCACTTCTAAGGGGAGGTGTTCTCATAGCTCACCCAGGTTCTGACCAGCCCCCCTACTACTGTGCGTTCGCGGTTGACCTGGTGCGTTCGCGTAGAGTAATTTCCTTATGCTCCGCGTTCGCACCCCAGGTCTATGCGTTCACATAGAGCAAAACCTATCCCTTCTTCATTTGTTCATTGCGTTCGCGTGGTTTACCACGCGTTCGCATTGAGTAATTACCTGGACACCAGCAAATAGCAACTACACCAGATTTTCTATGTCCAACAACACTCTGACGCCTATCCGAAACTCTCCCGAGCCCTCGGGCCTCCAAACCAAACATGCACACAACCTTAAAAACATCCTACGAAGTTACTCGTGCAATCAAATCGCTAAAATAACATCTTAAACAACGAATTTAGCATAGAATTCAAAGAAAAATCTCAAAACTTTCAAAGTTTCAAATTTCACAACTACGGGTCCGAATCACGTCAAATGACCTTCGTTTCTTACCAAATTTTACAGGCACAACTCAAATATCATATTAAATCTGTACCGAGCTTCGGAACCAAAATACAGGCCCGATACCATCAATTTCAAATAAAATCAAATTTCCAAAAACTCTTATAATTTTAATTAAAAAATTTCTTTCAAAAATTCATTTCTCGGGCTTGGGACCTCGGAATTCAATTTCGGGCATATTCCCAGGTCCCATATTTTCCTACGGACCCTCAAGGACTGTCAAATCTCGGGTCCATATCCGTTTACCCAAAATGTTGACCGAAGTCAACTTAAATTCAATTTTAAAGACATAATTAGCATTTTTCTCAATTTTTCATACAAAAGCCTCCCGGATATACGCTCGGGCTGTACACACAAAAAGAGGTGAGATAAAAGGAGGGTTTTAAGGCCTCAAAACTCAGTTTTGAATTTTAAAATAAGGGATGGCCATTTGGGTCATCACAGAGTGGCAACATAGCATATGAGTTCTGTGGTAAGATAGATGCACATCTTGAGGAGAAGTTTGAAGTGATTTGAGAATTTTAGTGGATGGTGATTGGGTCCACGGGCTTAAATTGAAATGTTGGCTACTAAGATGGGATGCAACAGGAAAGAGTTGCTTGGTATGAAGAAGGATGCAATATAGCTTTGAATTTGAAGATATTGTCGCGCATCTAGTAGATGTCCATGAGGAGCGGACGAACTGGTTCAGTGGTAAATGAGAGCGGGCATAGGATGGGGTATCGATGTCATAGATATTGTGCACTTCAGCATCGTTGGAAGGCGTCAGTTGGTAATTTTCGCAGGTGGGTCATCTTATGTGAGCAGGTCAGTGGTTGCGTGGTTGGCAGAATTTTGCGAGGGATTTTACTGACTATTCAGCAAGAGGTCGAGTATGAGAATGTGGTTAATGACTCAGAGTGCTTGTGAAATGATAATGGAAGGATTTCAAGAAATTTGGCGATTTGGTTATGTAGTATCATGTCAACAATGAAGGAAGATTCTTGGTGAGTTCCAGATTTTTGTAATAGCGGCTTCAGGCTAAGTGGGAGAGTTCCACCGCTACGATTGGGTTGCATGGGTATCTACTGGAAAAAATTCTGGTCATCGACATAATAGTGGGTTATTACAGCTAAGGGAAGAAGACATGAGTAGAAATTAAGCATAGGATTTGATAAATGTGTGCAAAGGTTGGCCTTATGGAATCAGGTTTAGGTTTGGGAAAAAAATTCAGGATTTATGCTTCGTACAGAGGTGATGTACAAGGGAAGTTATTCAGTCGGGTGATTTATTAAGCTGGGTGTTCATATGCCAGCGAAACCGTGGAGTTGATTATATTCGGGACCAAGACAGAGTGGGTGACTCTCAACAGCGGTCCTAAGGATTTCAAACCTGCGATATGGTTAAGAATCGAGCTTTTGTAGCGGATTATGATATGAGGCACAAAATGTTCTATGATATCTTCTACATGCAGAGTAGCATTTGGAGGAAAATGACTTCGACTTCATGAAGGAATTGTCAGGATAGGTGTACCAGTTGAAGATGCGAGTGTGCGTATAAGGAGGGCATGAGACGGTTCATAGGTTTGGGGACAATGTGGTCTCGTGGAATGGGGTCACTCAGGATGAGTGCGAATTGAGTTGTTATGAGTTGACTAGAGTTGTCATTAGTTTTAAGTCAAGTTAAGGATAAAGTAGAAGAAGTTAGATTGGTTAGCCGTGGTTGAAATGGCATATTGATAGCAGTGATCAATTCCTTTAGCATGATCAAGTTATGCATGTGATTTGTGACGGTACGTGCAGGGTTTGACGGCTTCCGTAATCGATTTTATTTGGAAATATCCAAGTATTTTGGGAATGTTATGTGTAGGTGGATCTCGGAAGGATTATGGTGGTATAGGCTATTACTTTAGGATTTGCATGTTCTGTGATTATGAGAATTCGCTCGTGTGTTGTTACGGTTCTCTTGAATTGGGTTAAATAAAAGGTTTTATATGATGAAGTGTTTACCCTATTAGTGGTTCGGGAGTTAGGACGGGATACTGTGCTATTTCATATTGGCATGATTAGGTGCAGTGAGCAGTATGGAATTTGAAGTAAGAATCAAGGTTGTGGATTGGTGTTGACAAGGATGTCGCGAGCTCGGATGAGCAAGGAAAGAGATTTGGATGTTTAGAGCAAGCAGGTATTGTCTTCGACATCACGTGAGATCGGTGGTTGTGTAAGAGGCTTTGCATTCTGGTTGCAGATTTCTTGGTTAGCTTTACAACACTTGTGTGGCTGGTGGTATGGATGTGCAAACTTGTTACCTTGTGTGGAAGATCGTGGGAGCGTGGCCACATGAAGATCGTATGAGTGTGACATGTAGTCACTTAATTGATTGAAGATTCATACCAACTATAAAGAAGTATAATGTTGTTTATTTGAGAGTTTATGCCTGGAGGGCGCTCGGTTCATTTGGTTGCAGATGTAGGGGCTTTGCTCTGGCTATGATGGTTGTTCTTGCATTTTATGATAAAAAGTGGGTCATTATGGACCCAGGTAAGGCTATTAGCCTAGTTCGGGCGAGAGAAATTGGCTTGAAGGTTGTGAATGGATTTAAATATGATTATGGGCTCCATGTGAGTCAGAGGCGTTCCTTTTAGTATGGCGCTTCTCTCGGAGGGATATTAGAACATCAGATGATGTTCATCTTCATTCATTTCAAGTAATATCCTGTTGTGCCGTGTGAGTTGTGGCACGACTTATCAATTTCTTACGTGTTGAGGTTCAGTGTAGCGATGTTGTTATGAGAGCAGGATAGCTCATGAGATTCAGAGTATATATCTATCGCACCTCAGTTGTGGTTGAGTTTTGTAGCGTATGGCTCTATCAGTCTCCCCAGGATGGTATTATGCACTTAGAGTGCTTGTGACCGATATTCAGTATTTTGTAATAGTGAGCAATTCAACTCGGTGTGTATCTCCTTATGTGAATTTTGTGATTGGATCGGGTGGCACGCCGCCACGGGTATGTTGTTTGGATCGGGTGGCACGCCGCCACGGGTATGTTGTTTGGATCGGGTTGCATGCCGCAACAGTGTGATGTTGAGTACGGTTTTCTAAATTCTATCTTGTGTGTCTTACTTCCTGTTTTCTGAGGAAGTTCATATTAGTTGCGTGAGTCGAGTAGTCCCTTCCTGAGTCATTTCCTTATGTATCATGTTCGAGTTGTGGCCTATTGGCACATTGTGGCATCGTGTGAAACTGTTGGTCATGTCTGGGGTGACTTGTTTTCTGAGCAGTTCATACTGGATAAGGCGAGATTATTGGATCAGAGATCAGCGTGATGAGATTACGTGAAATATATTAAAGGACAAATACCATTATTTGGTTCGTAATGAGGTGATGTTTCTAGTTAAGAGGAGAAATTCAATGATTTGTTGACTCTGCAGTTGGTTATAAATTTATACACACCTCCTCCGTTGCGGTGGTATCGTAAGCGTTATAGCAGGGCCTATATATAAGTCACGAGGTGCATTGGGTGCATCAAATTTGTGGAATTTTGGATATTAAGGTCAAGGAATGTCGTTATGGTTAAATGATGAGTTATGCTGTGTATGGTGCTAATTCAGCGGAGGCATGCAATCATATTCTGGTACCTCGTGTAGTGATTAATTCGGTGTTCGATCTTCGGATTTGATCGAGCTAATGCACTCATCTGAGTGGTGGCAGCACAGGTAGGTGTACGAAGTGTTAAATGGTGATTTCAGATACCTCTAGAGCAGTTCTTAGCACGTTCGAGGATGAACGTATGTTTAAGTGGGAGGGAATGTAACGATCTGAACGGTCGTTTTGAGATATAATGCGTCGTTTGGCGATTTAGGTCCATGAGCAGCGTCATTTCAGGTATCATGACTTGTAGGCGTGGTCGGAATTGAATTTCGGGAAGTTCAGAGTCGAATTGGAAATAAAGTTCTCATTTCGGAAGCCTTAAGTTGGAAGAATTTACTACGATTGGATGTTTGAGTAAACGATCTCAGAATCAGGATTTGAAGGTTCAGAAGGTTCGTATGATGATTTCGGACTTGGACATATATTCAGAGCGGGTTTTGGATGACCCGGGAGCGTCTCAGCGCATATTGTGGAAGTTAGTATTTTAGAAAAAATTTCACAAGTCTGGGTTGAAATGCATTTCAGTGTTATTGATGTCCGTTTGGGATTCCGAGTCTGGGAATAGCTCCGTATGGTGATTCTGGTGTTAGGAGCGCGATCAGAAGTGAATTCGGAGGTCCGTAGGTCATTTTGGAGTCATTTGGCTAAAGTTAGAAATTTGAAGGCTTTTGAGCAATTGAACTGGAAGTGGAAATTTTGATATCGGGGTTGGATTCCGATTCTGAAAGTTGAAGCAGGTCCGCAATGTTGAATGTGACTTGTGTGAAAAATTTGGGGTCAATTGGACGTGATTTGACAGCGAATGTAGAAGTTGGAAATTTCAAAGTTCATAAAGATTTAATTGAGTTGCGATCCATTGCTTCGATGTTATTTGAGGTGATTTGAGGCCTCGAGCAGGTCCGCATTATGTTTTGGAACTGGTTGGTGTGATTGGACGAGGTCCCGGGGGCCCCGGGTGGATTCCGGATGGTTATTGGATCGAATTTGGAATTGTGAGAAAGGCTAAGGTTGCTGGTGTCTGGTGTAACATCACTTGCGAGGATTTGGCCGCAGGTGCGGAGCCGCAGAAGCGACCTTGGTGTTGCAGAAGTGGAAGAGGACTAGCTTGGATGGGGCCGCAGGTGTGAGGTTATGTCCGCACCTGCGAAGGCAAAGGAGGGTCGCAGGAGCGGGAGCTGATGTGTTGAGTTAGAGCCGCACCTGCAATGGTTTTTCCGCAGGTGCGAAAATGCTGGAGGCAGTGGGGGTTTCTTTAAATCGGGACTTGGCTCATTTTTCTCCCATTTTTCATTTGGCTTGGACGATTTTGGAGAGCTTCAAGGGGAGATTTTCATCAAGCAACTGTAGGTAAGTGGATTCTTCCCATTTATTAGTTAAATACATGATTATATGCGGATTTGAACATGGGGTTTTGTGGAAATTTTGAATTTTTGAAGACCTAGAATTTGTATTTTTGGATTTTACCACAAATTTGGGCATGAAATTGATAGAGGATTATATATTTGCGTTCGTAAAGTTATAAGTAATCTTTATCTTCAAAAATTTCGGAATCCGGGCACGTGGGCCTGAGGGTGATTTTGTCAACTTCCCTAGCGGAGTTGGGAATCTATATAAATTGAATTGTTATAAGTATTAGAGTATACTTTCATTGGTTTGCCCGTTATTTGAATAGTTTTAGGGCATTGTGCATTAATTTTAGTCATCGGAAGGGCTTGGAAGCCGGTTATGAATCTTCGGAGCGAGGTAAGTCACCTTTCTAACCTTGTAAAGGGGAATTGTCCCCATAGGTGAAATAATAAATCATGTGCTTTTATTTGTGGGGGCTACGTATGCACGAGGTGACTGGAGTTCGTGCGTAACTACTGTTATGCTTATGTCCTGGTAGTCTAGGACCCAAAAACATGTTTTATTTACCATACTTGTAACTTTATAGATGAAATTGGAAATGATTAAACCTTATCGAACTTGGTAAATGAATTTCTGGAAAAGATTTAATTACTATCTTCGCGTCCATTAAAAGAGAATTTTATCACTTCCTTGGGTAATTGTTTTCCTGATAAAATGTGAATTTATTTTGGGAATGTGTGTATCTATGAGTACCTGAGTCACATGTACGATTCGCGAACAGGGTAACTCTATTATTTATATATGATCGCATTGCATGATCGATTCGCGAGCGGGGTAATAGATGCATCTATGGTTCGAGCCGTTCGACCCTTCGACAATGCATGGTTTACATTTATCGTTGGTTCGAGCCGTTCGACCCTCGACATTTCTTGCGCATGATATTTGCTGAGTACTTTATGAGATTTTTAACTACTCGCCTTGAATTATAAGTTTTCAAATGAAATGACGAAGATTTAAAGTTTGTAAATGTGGAAGAAGTTGTTATTTCCTATCACTATTTGTTAATTACCTATGATATCCATGCTTAGTGTCATCCTTGATTTTATTAAATTGACCTCTAGCAAGTGTCAAATTCGACCTCTCGTCACTACCTCTTTGAGGTTAGGCGGGATAATTACTGAGCACACGTTGTTTTCGTACTCATACTACACTTGCTGTGCATCTTTATTGCATATGTACATGTATATCTAGTGGCCCCGCTTGACGCAGTGATTTGGCTGACCAGGAGACTTAGGAGAGCTGCTCCCCTCGAGATGACCTGCAGCCAATAGAGTCTTCCTCGGATGTATTGTACTTTCTTTACTGTACCATTTGTATTCTGGACGGTTATTGTATTTCATTTGGTTTTTCTTAGAAACTGCTCATGCACTTCTGACACCGGGTTCTGGGATGACTTTGGGATGTATTTGTCGATTCAATTATTTAAAACATCATTGTTTACTTGGTAACTTTGTTTGATCTTTATATAATGAAATAAAAAGTAACAATTTTCAAAATACTAAAATAGGAATTTAATTAACCATTGAGTGTTGGCTTGCCCGACTGTGGTGTCCGGCGCCATCACGATTGTTTAACCAAAGAATTAGATCCTTTGACCAAATCTATTTTTAGGATGAACACGGATTTCTGATAACCAAGGCAAGAATGAATATTGTAAGTAATTAAATAAAGAAAAATCAAAGAGATGCACGAAAAGTAAAGTGTATTGCAATAGTAGTTCGGATGTCCCTTACAGGTTATATTTTACTCCCTTATCTAGGGAATTTCCTAATATAACGTCTGCCCTTTTCAGTGACTGAGCATTAATGACTAATTATGACATTAATGTAATGTTACAATGAGTAACTTTAACTGTTGCGTGAACGTTGTGTAACGTGTGGATCACTAATTGAAGATCTCTGAATCTGCCATTTGTTTCGCCTAGATACATTTTGACTGTGTCTTTTCATCTTCTCAATCAGGTTGACCCGTGGGTGTGATTTTCCGTGCCTCTTTGCCTCATACCTCTTCATGGAGTCCCGTCCAGCTGTCGTGTCTTCATTGCTCTATGTAGACTACTGAGTCATCAAGATTTATTACACGTGTGAAGCTCTTTTTTAACCAGATAGTCCCCCCACTTACCATATATTTATCGATTAATATTTGGTAAGTGGATACTCATTTATGGCGGGAATATTTTGCCGCCGCTTCACTCGAAACATTGCATCTTTTTCTGAATGTAGGCGTCGCTTGTCACTTCCATTTAATGCTTATGCCACATGGCATTTCTGAGTTGGTTCTGCAATTGTTCAGCACCTTTTAGGGCTTTTTGCGGTTGCATCAGTCACGAAGTGACATCTTCAATTATGGCTTTCACATCATTGTTTTATTTTCCCCATTTTTTACGGTTGTCTTCGAGTATAAATACCCCTTTTCTTTTCTTTCACGAAAAACTTCTATCTTTCAAACTTTATTTGTAAAGAACTTTTTCCTTGTATTTGTATATATGTCTTCTTCAAACCAATATAAGAGAGTCATAAACATAGATGATTTGACTCCCTCTTCTGCTCCAACGCGGAGTAGGAGAGGCGGCAGGTTGAGGAGCTCAGGTTCTACTCCTTCAAGGGGTTCTTCCTCTTCTCAAATTACTTCCCCTCCTTCTTTTAGGTCTTTAACTTCTCCGAGGGCCAGGGCTTATAGATCTTCGTCCAAAGGTAGAGAATGTCACGAACCTTTGCGCGAACCGAGGGTCGATGAAATAGTACCTGCGGAGTTCACCTTTGCTAGGGATAGTTAGGCCCTTAGAGATCAACTTTTTTCATTGTCATCTCTCGATAGTGTTGACAAGTACCCTACCCAACTCACTGAAGGTTTAATTCCTCTTATACGCAGGGACTGTTATTGGAGTTCCGATTTTCCTGTAATCGTTCCAAACAGTAATCAAAGAATAACGTCTTACAAGACGGGGCATTCTTTTGTTTATACTTATTCCTTTACATTAGGGTTCAAGCCTCGCATCGACCCAGTAATCATCCAGCTCTGTCGATTTTTCAAAATTTGCTTAGGACAAGTTGGTCCTCTTGTATGGCGAGTTGTTGCATGTCTTAGATACTTGGATACCTTAACTTCGATCCCCTTTAACTTTCATCATATTATTCACCTCTATTCCCCAATGTTGTTCCGGTTAGGGAATTTTTACCCTGGCTGCTAGGAGTAAAAGGGTGTTAGTGACTCCTGAAGATGATAAGGATCGAGGTTGGTTTCTTCGGTATGTTGCTGTTCCTACTGCTGGTTTAGTAGGTGAAGATAATCTTCCCTTCCCTTAGAAGTGGAATCTTGCACGTGAGTACATTTTTGCTCACATTCCTTGCTTTTTTCTTTAGATATCTTATCAATAATGTAGCTGTTTCTTCTTTTTGCAGCAATTATGGCAACCGTCGAGAATGTCTCCGGTTTCAGAGATTGGGTAGAAAAGCTTTTGTTAATCGCTCCATTGGAAGAATGTTCATGGAAGTACCTCTATGAGAGGTTTGGTTTTAGAGTTAAGACTCATGGTAAGTGAAGTTTTTGTTTGTACTTGTTTCTTCCTTTGAGCATTATTTAACCCTTTCCTTTTGACAAGGTTTCCAGCTCGTGGAGTTTCTACATCTGCGTTTGTTCCCAAGTTATCCCTGGCTCAGGCCCAGGAGATCATTTCAAGCTCTTTTTCTTCAAAGAGGAAAGTAGGTGGGTCAAGGACCTCGTAAGAAGAGGAGGAAGAAGAGGGCTCTTTAATCCATAGGTCACACAGAAGGAAGGTGGTCTCAGACGACGAGTCTACACCCGTTATTGATCCTTCTGTACCTGAAGTTGAACTTTCTGCCCTTGAGGATGATTCTCCCTCACCCATGCGTGATTCTGTTGATCATTTATTCGGGGAAGGCTTTGGTCTTGTTTCTGATGAAGCTCCCCTGGTTGTTTTCTCTCCTTCTCTTAGAGAACTCCCCTCCATTGTTCCATTTATTTGTCCTTCCCCCGTGTCTATTACTGCTCCTGTTCTTGCTCCCTCTTCCGTGGTTTTTTCGGCTCCTCAGACTTCCTTGCCCATGGCTCATGCATCTGTTCCTGCTTTCGCGCCTTCTGTTTCAGAAGTAGGGTCTTCCAGCAGGGAGATGAGGCAGGTGATGATAGAAGTTCCGGCAGAGGGTAGCCTCTTGAAAAATTCTGGCCAACCTGATGTGTGGTTGAAATCGTTGATAGGTCCGACAGAGAGAGCTAAGCTGGATAGCCACAGTTCCCTTACATAGGCTAATGAGATTGTGCATACTTCTTTAAAGGTAGAATGTATTTTATTTCATTCATTCTTGTAGGCGTACTTATCATATCTAATTGATTTCCTTTTGTAGATCAATCTTATAGGCACGAAGCTTATGAAAGTATTTCTCATACGGCGCAGGAAGTAAATGAGTTGCATGCTGAAGCAGGTAACTGGAAAGAACAGTATGAAAGCTTAAGGCTCGACATGGAAGCCGTAGAAGAAGAAAAATGTACCTTTAAGCCGCAAGTGAGGGTCATGATGGCAGAGTTGGCTGTGAAGAAGGCATCCTCTGATCAGGCAGGTAAGGATAAAAGAGTCCTAGATTCCTCATTCGCGGAGCAGCTGTGTCGTGCCTCTGAAGAGGTCAGAAGTTTGAAGGCCTTACTAGACCAAAAGGAGGAGTATTCAGGCGAACTTGTGCAATCTCTTACTTAGACCCAGGAGGATCTCCGCAACTCTTTAGAGAAAGTTCAATTCCTGGAAAGGTCTTTCGCTCCTTTAAGGGCCTCTAATGATGCTGTTGTGACTGAGAGGGATGAACTAAGAGATGAAGTTATGCTATGGGAGAAAGATTACGAAGCTCTTGAAGATAGGGCAGTTGTCGATGTTAGTTGGGCGTATATGAACTCTCTCCTCGACACATTGACTGAAATGAGCCAAGAGGGTTTCGACCTTAATGCTGAAATTGAAAAAATCAAGGAGTCCACTGAGAAGGCTCAACAAGGTCAATATCTCTCTTCACCTGAAGGTGAGGCTCCTGCTGCTCAAGTCTCTTCAACCTAAGCCGCTTCTGCTCCTTCTGCCAGTGAAGTCAACCCCCCTCCTGATGAAGTGTAAGAAGTTGGTTCCTCCTCTCTTTTTTTCTTTCTTTGTATCAATTGGTGGTTACCCCCAGTCCCATCGGGGGTAAATTTGGATCTCTTAAAGTCCCCAAATGACAACTTAGGGGCACCTTAATGTATAAAAAACTCTATACGGCTAAGTATAAGTTAATACTTAGTTTTTACTTATCCGTTTTAATATATTAATGCAAGTATGACTTTTGTTTTCCGTTGAGTTTTTGTTTCACTCTTTGAGTCTTTTGCATGCTTTATTTTTCGAGGTTTTAGTTTTACCTCTGAGTTTTGCATATAGAATGCTTTAGATTACTCACACCTTTTCGTAATAGGCACGGTGTCATATAAAATGTCTGCCTTTTTGTTGTAGGCATAATTTATGAAAGAGGGCCCTTTTTGATCGACACTNTTCGTAACTATTTTTCGTATGTAACCGTTTTTTCGAGTTAATACAAGAGAGAAACTATTTTTCGTTCGTAACAGTTTTTATTCAAGTTGGGGTTTTCACCCGTAATTATTTTTGTTGACAACATTTTTCAATAAGCATGAGGGAAATGCTCTTACATCCGTAACTGTCTTCTTTGATAACAGTTTTTGTATTAGTACAAAGATTTCGTAACTATTTTTAGTTACAACAGTTTTTCTTTTGAATAAATACAAAGATGCGCATTTCTTCCTCGTAGCTAACATTTTGCCTTTTAATCTGAACATGTTCGAAGGTTTTTTGGATTAGGCTTTGTGTTTGAGTCTTTGGTTCTTTCGATTTTGCTCGTACCACTTGACTTGTTGGGTAGATGGATCTTCAGGCTCGAGCTTTGACTTTTTGATAGTCTTTTTTGCTTCGTCTTTGCCTTCCATACTGTATAGTCCCCCAAGTGTTTGAGCTTTGAAGAATGAAATCTCGAGCACTTGACTATTCCTTCCTTGTGGTCCTTTTCCTGAAAAGGAAAAGCATACGGGACTCGAAGGTATATAGTTTTTAGATGATGACTGCTTAACCCTTTTAAAACGTCCATCAGAAAGTGTAACCCTAGACCGGGAATTCAGTTACTTCCTCGCGTCTTTGCAGGTCTTACATCATCATCTGGTGATGAGTTAGCTTTATGCCTATCATCTAAAAAGGTTAGTAAAATTTTAAATGTTCAAAATAAAATCGAACATGTGATACCTGACTGGGGGCACTTCTTTTCCTTAGAAGTAGTACTTCTTCAAGTGGATGGCATTCCAACTTGTTGGTAGGATTCTACCGTCCATAGCTTCCAGCTCGTAGGCGCCCTTCCCAGCTATACCTCGGGCTTTGTAGGGTCCTTCCCAGTTTGGACTTAGCTTTCCTGCGCCTGCTTCTTTCATTGATTGAAAGACTTTTTTGAGGACGAAGTCCCCAATCTTGAAGTATCTGAGATGAGCTTTACAGTTGTAATAACGCTCTATGATTTGTTTTTGAGCTTCCATCTGTATTAGTGCTGCTTCTCTCCGTGGTTCGAGTAGGTCCAGATTGGTCCTCAATTCGTCGTCGTTTGCTTCCTCCGTGGCTGTTGTAAACCTTATGCTTGGTTCGCCAATCTCCACAGGTATTAAGGCTTCTGAGCCATAGACAAGTGCGAACAGAGTTTCTCTCGTGGCTGTTTTTGAAGTTGTTCTGTATGCCCATAGTACCACTGGTAACTCATCAAGCTAGTTTCCTTTGGCTTTATCTATCCGCTTCTTCAGATTGTTGATGATGACTTTATTCATTGACTCAGCTTGACCATTAGCCACGGGGTGGTATGGCGTTGAAGTGATCCGTTTGATTTGCCAGCTTTCGAAGAATTCTGTGATTTGCGAGCCTATGAATTGTGGGCCATTATCACACACGATCTCCTTTGGTATCCCAAAGAGGCATATTATGTTTCGCCATAGAATCTTTTATCTTCCTTTTCTCGCACCTGTTTGAACGCTTCTGCCTCTACCCATTTTGTAAAATAGTCGGTTAGCACAAGTAAAAACCGTACCTGTCCTTTAGTTGTGGGAAGAGGTCCCACTATGTCCATACCCCATTTTATGAAGGGCCATGGGGATATTATTGTATGCAATAATTCCGCTGGTCGATGCATGTTATTGGCAAACCTTTGGCATCTGTCGCATTTGGATACGAAGTTCTCGGCCTCTTTTTCCATCTTAGGCCAATAATATCCAGCTCTGATTAGGGTTTTTACCAAGGATCTCGCCCTTGAGTGATTTCTACAGTGTCCTTCGTGGACTTCTTTCGTCACAAACACCGTTTGGTTAGGTCCGAGGCATTTTGCTAGGGGCCCTCCGAACATCTTGCGATATAATGAGTTGCGAATGAGGAAGTACCGTGCAGCTTTGCGGCGAAGTGCTTGAGATGTTTTCTGTCTTCAGGTACGGTGCCATTCCGCAAAAAAATTAAGATTTCGTTTCTACAATCCCAGGTTAAATTTTTGAAAGTTACCTCATTTCTGTCCTGGTCGATCGCCGAATGGAATAGATGAACGACAATTGCATTGTCTTTGTTTGTTACTTCTGTGACTGCTGCGAGGTTAGCTAATGCATCTGCTTCTGCATTTTCCTCTCTAGGTATTTGTATTACCTTTCATGTTTTGAATTGTCTCACGAGCTCTCGTTCCTTTTCCAGATATTGTTGCATCCGAGTCTCTCGAGCGATGTAAGTCCCCTGCATCCGATTTACTACCAGTTGGGAGTCACTTTTGATTACGATTTGCTCGATTGAAAGTTCTCGTGCGAGTTCTAGTCCTGCAATGACAGCTTCGTACTCTGCTTCATTGTTAGGAGTAGGATAACATTTGATAACCTGTCATGTCTTTTCACCCATGGCTGATATTAAGACTATGCCTAAGCCGACACCTTTTATATTGGAAGAACCATCGGCAAATAGGGTCCATAGACCCGGATTAGCACCGTTAAAGAGTTGTAACTCTTTTTCCACTTCAGGGACAATGCTATTACTAAAGTCAGCGACAAAATCAGCTAAGATCTAAGACTTGATTGCAGTCCTAGGCTGATATTTTATTTCATGCTCACTTAATTCTATGGCCCAATTGGCTAATCTTCCTGATAGTTCTTGTTTATGCAGTATGTTTCTTAATAGATACAAGGTCACAACTGTGATTGGATGAAATTGAAAGTATGGCCTTAATTTTCTAGATGCCATGATTAGAGCTAAGGCTAACTTTTCTAGATGTGAATATCTAGTTTCAGGATCTAGTAATGTCTTGCTTACATAATAAATAGGACATTTTTTACCTTTATTCTCCCTTACCAATACTGCACTTACATCAATTTTCGAGAAGGCAAGGTAGACGTACAACCTCTCCCCCTCCTTTGGCTTTGACAGCAACAGAGGTTTTGATAGATAAGTCTTTAGGTCTTTGAGAGCCTGTTGTCATTCTTCAGTACGTTCAAATCGATTTTGCATTTTGAGAATTGCAAAGAAATTAAAACTTTTCTCGGAAGATTTGGAAATAAATCTTCCTAAGGCTGCAATTCTTCCCGTTAGTCTTTGAACTTCTTTTTTGTTTATAAGTACATCAGGTATTTCTTCTATAGCTTTAATTTGATCAGGATTTACCTCTATTCCCATGTTTGATACAAGGAAACCCAAGAATTTACCTGATTCTACGCCAAAAGCGCATTTTTCTGGATTCAACTTCATATTATACCTGCGTAAAATGTCAAAGGTAATAGAAAGGTGCTGGAAATGGTCTTCCGCCCGTGTTGATTTTACCAGCATGTCATCGATGTAAACTTCCATCATTTTTCCCAGATGTTCCTGGAACATCTTGGTCACTAGCCTTTGATTGATGGCTCCAGCATTTTTAAGCCAAAAGGCATGACTTAATAACAATAAGTCCCCTTTTTTTGTAATAAATGAGGGGTTTTCCTCGTTTGAGGGATCCATTTTAATCTGATTATAATCAGAATACGCATCTAGAAAACTTAACAATTCATGACCTGCGGTGGCATCAATCATTTGATCTATATGTGGTAATGGGAATGAATCTTTGGGGCATGCTTTATTTAAGTCAGTATAATCTACGCATACTCTCCATTTGCCATTCTTTTTAGGTACTACCATAGTGTTTGCTAGCCAGTTAGGGTACGTTACCTCTCGTATCGAACCAATTTTCAAGAGTTCTGTACCTCTTTGTCAATCACTTGGTTCTTGAATGGTCCTTGCTTTCTTTTCTTCTGCTTAACAGGTACGAAGGATGGATCTTCATTTAGTTTATGAGTCATCACTTATAGTGGGATACCTGTCATATCTGAGTGGGACCATGCAAAGCAACCTGCGTTAGCCTTTAAATAATCAATTAACTTACCTCTTCGACCGGTGCTCAGCCTCGTGCCTATATACACTTTATGTTCAAGTGTTTGTTCCAACAATGGAACAACTTCGAGCTCTTCCGTAGTTGTTTTGATTTGCTCGTCTTCCTTCAGTTCATGAATGACGTCCGGTCTGGAATCTACATCCGTGTGGTCCAATGCATCTTCAGTGGTGACTTGATTCACCTTCTCGTGAGTATCTTCTTTCTTACCTGTTTCAGCAATAATACCTTCCGTACCTATTTGGGTAGTAATTTCTTCCATACCTGTTTGGGCGGTGTTACCTTCTTGAGAGATTCCCTTATCTTTTGATTCTTCCACCTCTACTTTTTTTGTTGTAGTGTACCAAGGAATTTATATTAATCGCGGTTTGTTGATCGCCTCTAATTTGCTGAATCCCCCATTCAGAGGGGAATTTAATTACCCGATGCAAGGTGGATGGTATTGCTTTCATGTCGTCGATCCATGGCCTTCCCATGATTATGTTATAAGCCATGTTAGTATCGATGACTTGGAACCTGGTATTTTTGATTACTCCCTCAGCATAAGTGCTAAGTTCGATTTCCCCTTTTGTTATAACCGTAGAGTTATCAAACCCCGATATGGCTTGTGCCTTTGGGATTACTTGATTCCCCAATAGCATTTCTTCCACGACTCTTAGCAAAATGATATTGACTGAACTACCTGGATCAATCAACACTCTTTTTACGTTAGTGTCATGAATAAGTAAGGATATTACCAGAACATCGATGTGAGGAAGCATTAATCCGTCGATATCTGCATCATCGAAGGTTATATCATCTGCTTCAGAATTTTCACGAACCCGCTTTCCGTGTGTAATTGTGAACTTCGTGGCCGCTTTGCTGACCACTCCGTTTACTTCTGCACCTCCGTGTATCACGTTGACGGTTCATTTTGGAGATGGAGGTTTTGGGGGCTCCTGCCTGTTCTTCATGTATGCCTGTTTACCTTTTTCACTAAACAATTCTTTTAAATAGCCCTGTTTCAATAATTGTTCTACCTCACCTTGAAAAATCTCCAATCTCCAGTTCTTTGTCCATGATCATTATGGAATTCACACCAGAAAGTTGGGTTCCTCTTATTCGGGTTTGACCTCATTTTTTTGGGCCATCGAACCTTATCACCCATATTTCTTAATACTGAAATTAGTTTGAAGGTACTTACATTGAAGGTGTGATCCCCAATTCGTGCATTACCTCTAGGTCGTTCATCTCGATCCTTTCTGGATCTAGATGAGGACGAGCCCGCATCTCTGCTTAGTGGTCTATAATCTGACCTGGTGTTTTCGAACCTGGGACGAGTTTCATGTCCCGATGGTCCCAAGTAAGGATCGTACCTGTTTTTACCTGATCTCCTGTCTGATTCGGAATGTCTGGATCTAGTATGATCTTCATATTTCGAATGAGCAATGGTATCTTCTTCTATTCGAAGTTTAATACTGTACCTGTTATAAACATCGTTCCACGTTATAGCTGGGAATTCTCTCAAGATTTCTTTGAGTCTCCTTGTGGCTTCTGAGATTTTGTCATTTAGATTACTTGCAAATGCCATGGCTGCCCAATTATCAGGCACCCTTGGTAGTTGCATTCTTTCTCGTTGAAACCTATCTACAAATTCACGAAGTAGTTCCGTGTCTCCTTGTTTTTCTTAAAGATGCCCTCCATCCTTTTCTCAACTTTTTGTGCACCAGAGTGTGCCTTTATGAAAGAATCTGCAAGCTCAGCAAAAGAATAAATAGAGTTTTCAGTGAGAAGAGAATACCAGGTTAGCGCCCCTTTGGTAAGTGTTTCTCCAAACTTTTTAACTAGGACCGACTCAATTTCTTGTTTTGTTAAGTCGTTGCCCTTCACTCCGGTGGTAAAAGCAGTCACATGGTCGCGTGGGTCAGTTGTCCCGTCATACTTAGGAACATCAGGCATTTTAAACTTCTTGGGAATAGGTACGGGTGTTGCGCTTGGTTTCCAAGGTTGTAGAGAATATATATCAACGTCAATGCCTTTGATAACAGGTGGTACTCCAGGAATTTGTTTGATTCGATCGTTTTGTTCCTTCACCTGTTTCTGCAAAGTTAGGAATAAAGTTTGTAATTCAGAGTTACTAGACATACCTGGTCTCACTTTGAGAGATTCATTAGGAGTATCTCCCCTTCCTGATTTTGCCAACCCAGACTGAGGATTTTCCACGGTGATGGTATTATTGGGGGGTGGTGTCAGTGGTGCAGGTGACGCTGCTGGTAATCCCCTCGCAAATTCTTGCAAAGCCTAGCTCACATACTCTGCAATCATTAGCTTTACCCGATCTTATTATACCGCTTGATCATTATTATCGTTGTTATTATTGGATCATTCTGGGGATTGTTCCCTTGAACCACGTAGGGTTTCTGAAGGTGATGGAACTGGGGTTCCATTCCTCTACTGGTTGTTGTCGTTGGAGTTCGACATAGTTCAGAGGATATCGCTTGAAAAGCAAACAAAGATTATCAGATTCCCAGTAACGAAACCAATTCGTTTAACTAAAGAATTAGATCCTTTGACCAAAGCTATTTTTAGGATGAACATGGGTTTCTGATAACCAAGGCAAGACTGAATATTGTAAGTAATTAAATAAAGAAAAATCAAAGAGATGCACGAAAAGTAAAGTGTATTGCAATAGTAGTTTGGATGTCCCTTACATGTTATATTTTACTCCCTTATATAGGGAATTTCCTAATATAACATCTGCCTTTTTCAGTGATTGAGCATTAATGACTAACTATGACATTAATGTAACGTTACAATTAGTAACTGTAACTGTTGCGTGAACGTTGTATAACGTGTGGATCACTAATTGAAGATCTCTGAATCTGCCCTTTGTTCCGCCCAGATACATTTTGACCGTGTCTCATCATCTTCTCAATCAGGTTGAGACTTTCGTCGCTAATTAACCTGTGGGTGTGATTTGCCGTGCCTCTTTGCCTCATACCTCTTCATAGAGTCCCGTCCAGCTGTTGTGTCTTCATTCCTCCACGCAGACTGCTGAGTCATCAAGATTTATTACACGTGTGAAGCTCTTTTTTACCAATACAACGACCTTGATGGATTTTGGGTCGTGACAGTAGAATTACCAACATCAAAACTCTCATAATTCCAAGATGCCATGTTTCTCAAATTAATAAGTAAAACAAAAAAAAATCAAATACAAATAAATAAAAATAAAAGTTCAAACTTGAAGCCTAGAAATATGTACACCTACAACTATATTGTTAGCTCCCCGGCAACGGTGCCAAAATTTGATCACGCCCAACTATGCCTTATAAAAAGGACAAAGCGGTCGTTGTTAATATATTCTGTGTATTAAGCCCAGAGTCGAATCCCACAGGGAATTAACCTACCAATCACAGTTATCAGACACACTTAATTCCACGTACTCAACTTCCAAGATATTTTGAATAACAATAGGTGGTTTTTATACTAACTATTACTTTATGAAACTAGATTAACTAAGAGCTAACTAAGAATGGTTTGTAAACAATAATGATAAGGATCTAAGGTTATGATTTCCCCTATTGACGGAATCCCCCCTACTATGTTTCATATAAATTTACCTAATTGTCTCTATCGATCATGAGCACTCTTCCTACCGTAAATCTCTCCCGAGTAATTACGACAATTTACTAGACATACTCTCCCGAATTACGCTAGTTGGCTTTTTGTTACAGCTCACTTAGATCGCACCCAACGTTTCGTTATCCCTAATCCCACCTTTAAACCCTAGGTTATTGATTCCTCACATACTTCGGGAGTGATGATGTTCAACAACTACCTAAATATGCACTCTCTCCCGAGTAATACACACTAAATAGGCACAATCGATTGAGATCTCTTCAACCAACCACAATATAAACATAGTTGAACAAGTAGAGAAATCCAACGGCTCAATTATATAAAAACATAACAAGAATTTATCCTACAAAAGGTTCCATTAAAATCCTAGATAACAAATTAGTTATTTACAATACTAAAAGTAATAACCAACAATGAAAAATAGGAAGAGTAAGGAAAAACTCGTAGAAGAATTCCCCGCCTTGCTCCTATTGTGTTTCTGCCTCCTTAAGTCGAATTTGTGTCAAAAGTATGTCCAGCCTCCTCAAAATACCGTTTTTCCATGTATATATACAAATTAGGGTCGGGCCCAAACAATTATACCTTCTCCTACGCGAAAAAGGACAAGTTTCCAGGCCTGAACGTCCGCGGTCGTGGTCAGGGCGCGGTCTGGGCGCAGTATTTTCCCAGTGCACTGCCTCAGTCTGCGTCCAGATCCGCGGTTGCGATTTTGACCGCGTTTCTAATCCTGTTTCATTTGGGATTAGGAAAAACGTAAAACATGAAAGTTGTAAACCTTTGAGCTAGCTTTCCAAAAATATATTATATAGCCCAAATGGAGTTTGGAGAAAAGAGTTATTTCAATTGTATTGGTAAAAAGGAGTTTCACACGTAAGTCAGATTTTGACAACTCAGTCAGTTACGTGGACGCAGGAGAACCTGACAGTTGGATGTGATTCTTTGAAGAGGTACGGAACAAAGAGGCACGATTCAATAAACCCTCGAGCTTATCAGCCACGGGAAACTCAGCTGATCAAAACAGGGAAGAGACACGGTCAGAATGAATCTGGACAAAGCCACGGGCAGATTCAAGAACCCATAATTCATTACTCGCACGTTATGTAACTGTACCCCAATTACCGTTATCCTTTGTAACGCCTCATTAATGTCATAATTAGTCATTAATGGGCAACCCTAGAAAGAGTTGTACGTTATATCAAGGAATCTCCTATATAAGGGAGGGGAATACAGCTTGTAAAGACATCTCATTCTCGAATACAATTTACTTTGCTTTTCTATATTTCTGCAATATTGTCTATTATTCATTTTTATCTATTTCCTTGATTATCAGTAACCCGTGTTCATCCTAGAAATAACTTTAGTCAAAGGATCTAATTCTTTGGTTAAACAAATTGGTTCCATTACTGGGAATTTGATAATCTTTGTTTGTTGTTCAAGTGATATCCTCTGAACTATGTGGAACTCTAACGACAACAACCAGCAAAGGAATGGAACCCCAGTTCCATCGCCTTCAGGAACCCCATGTGGTTCAAGGGAACAATCCCCAGAAATATCCAATAACAACAATGGTGATAATGATCAAATGGTGGAACAAGATCGTGTAAGCAAATGATTGCAGAGTATGTGAGCCAAGCTTTGCAAGAATTTGTGAGGGAATTACCGGCAGTGTTACCTACACCACCGACACCACCCCCTAATAATACCATCACCGTGAAAAATCCTCAATCTGGGTTGGCAAACTCAGGAAGAGGAGATACTCCTAATGAATCTCTCAAAGCGAGACCAGGTACATCTAATAACTCTGAATTACAAAATTTACAGCTAACCATGCAGAAACAGATGAAGGAGCAGAACGATCACATCAAACAAATTCCTGGAGTACCGCGTATTATCAAAGACACTGATGTTAATAGGTATTCTCAACACCCGTGGAAGCCAAGTGCGGCACCTTTGCCTATACCCAAGAAGTTTAAAATGCCTGACGTTCCCAAATATGATGGAACAACTGACCCACGTGATCATGTGACTGCTTTCACTACTGGAGTAAAAGGCAACGACTTAACAAAACAAGAGATTGAATCAGTCCTTGTCAAAAAATTTGGGGAAACACTTACCAAAGGATCCTAACCTGGTATTCTCTTCTCCCTGAAAATTCTATTGACTCTTTTGCTGAGCTTGCAGATTCATTTATAAAAGCACACTCTGGTGCACAAAAAGTTGAGAAAAGAATGGAAGACATATTCAAAATAAAATAAGGAGACACAAAACTACTCCGTGAGTTTGTAGGCAGGTTTCAACGAGAAAGAATGCAGTAACCTAGGGTGCCTGATAATTGGGCAGCCTTGGCATTCGCAAGCAACCTAAACGATAAAAGCTCAGAAGCAACGAAACGACTTAAGGAAAGTCTAAGAGAATTCCCCTCTACAACATGGAACGATGTATATAACAGGTATAGTACTAAACTCAGAATTGAAGAAGATATCATTGCTCGTTCGAGAGATGAAGATCATTCCAGATCTAGACATCCAGAATCAGACAGAAGATCAGGTAAAAACAGGTACGATCCTTACTTAGGACGTTCGGGACGTGATATTCATCCCAGGTTCGAAAACACTAGGTCAGACTGTAGACCACAAGGAAGAGACGTCATCTCATCCTCGTCTAGATCCATAAAAGATCAAGATGAACGACCTAGAGGTAATACTCGAATTGGGGATCATACCTTTAATGTAAGTACTACTGAACTTGTCTCAATATTGAGGAGCATGGGAGACAAGGTTAAGTGGCCCAAAGAGATGCGGTCAAATCCAAATAGAAGGAACCCAGATCACTAGTGTGAATTCTATAACAATCATGGGCACAAAACTGCGGATTGCAGATTTTTACAAGGTGAAGTAGAAAATTTATTGAAACAGGGCTATTTAGCGAGAATTGTTTAGTGATAAAGGTAAACAGGCATATATGAGGAAAAGGTAGGAGCCCCCAAATCCTCCTTGCAAAAGCGAATCGTCAACGTGATACGCGGAGGTGAAGAAGTAAACAGAGTGGTCAGCAAAACAACCACAAAGTTCACAATTACACATGGAAAACGAAGAGGATGATATAACCTTCGATGATGCAGATATCGGCGAATTAGTGCTTCCTCACAATGATGCTCTGGTAATATCTTTACTTATTCATGACACTAACGTAAAAAGAGTGTTGATTGATCCAGGTAGTTCATTCAATATCATTTTTCTAAGAGTCATGGAAGAAATGCTATTGGGGAATCAAGTAATCCCAATGGCACGAGCCGTATCAGGGTTTCATAACTCTACGGTTATAACAAAAGGAGAAATTGAGCTTAACACCTATGCTGAGGGGGTGATCAAAAGTACCAGGTTCCAAGTCATCGATACTGACATGGCTTATAACGTAATTGTGGGAAGGCCATGGATCCAAGACATGAAAGCAATACCCTTCATATTGCATTAGGTAATTAAATTTCCCTCTGAATAGGGGATTCACCAAATTAGAGGCGATCAGCAGACCGCAATAAATATAAACTCTATGGTACACTACAACAAGAAAATAGAGGTAGAAGAATCACGAGATAAGGGAATCTCTCAAGCGGGTAACGCCGCCCAAATAGGCATGGAAGAAATTACTACCCAAATAGGTACGGAAGGTATTATTGCTGAAACAGGTATGAAAGAAAATACTTACGAGAAGGTGAATCAAGTTACCATGGAAGGTGTACTATACCACATGGATGTAGATTCCAGATCGGATGTCATTCACGAATTAGAGGAAGACGAGCACATCAAAACAACTACGGAAGAGCTCGAAGTTGTTCCATTGTCTGAACAAAAGCCTGGACAAAAAATGTATATAGGCACGAGGCTAGGCGCGGGTAGAAGAGGTAAGTTAATTGATTATTTAAAGGCTAACGCAGACTGCTTTGTGTGGTCCCACTCAGATATGACAGGCATCCCACCAGAAGTGATGACTCATAAACTAAATGAAGATCTATCTTTCGTACTTGTTAAGCAGAAGAAAAGAAAGCAAGGACCATTCAAGAACCAAGTGATCGATGAAGAGGTACAGAAACTCTTGAAGATTGGTTCGATACGAGAGATAACGTACCCTAACTTGCTAGCAAACACCGTGGTGGTACCTAAAAATAATGGCAAATAGAGAGTATGCGTAGATTATACTGACTGAAATAAAGCATGCCCCAAAAGATACATTCCCATTGCCACATATAGATCAAACGATTGATGCCACAGCAGGTCATGAATTATTAAGCTTCTTAGATGCATATTCTGGTTATAATCAGATTAAAATGGATCCCTCAGGTGAGGAAAAAACTTCCTTCATTACAAACAGGGGGACTTACTGTTATAAAGTTATGCCTTTTGGCTTGAAAAATGCCGGAGTCACCTATCAAAGGTTAGTGACTAAAATGTTCCAAGAACATCTTGGAAAGACGATGGAAGTCTATATTGATGATATGTTGGTAAAATCAACACAAGAACAAGACCATTTCCAGCATATCTCTACTGCTTTTGATATTTTACGCAGGTATAATATGAAGCTAAATCCAGAAAAATGCGCTTTTGGAGTGCAATCAGGTAAATTTTTGGGTTTCCTACTATCGAACAGAGGAATAGAGGTAAATCCCGCTCAAATTAAAGCTATAGAAGAAATACTTGATATTTTAACAAATAAAAAGGAAGTTCAAAGACTAACAGGGAGAATAGCATCTTTGGGAAGATTTATTTCTAAGTCTTCCGAAAAAAGTTTTAAATTCTTCTCAGTTCTCAAAAAGTAGAATCAGTTCGAATGGACTGAAGAATGTCAGAAAGCCCTCAAGAATCTAAAGATTTATCTATCGAAACCACCATTACTTTCAAAGCCAAAAGAAGGGGAAATATTGTACATCTACCTGGCTGTTTCAGAAATTGCTATAAGTGCAATACTGGTAAGAGAAGAAAAGATAAGCAATCACCTATCTATTATGTAAGTAAAACTTTGCTAGATTGTGAGACTAGATATCCACATCTGGAAAAGTTAGCCTTAGCTTTAATAATGACATCTAGAAAGTTACGACCATATTTTCAATGCCAACCAATCACCGTTGTGACCTCATATTCTACATAAATAGGAATTGTCAGGAAGATTAGCCAAGTGGAAAATAGAATTAAGTGAGCATGAAATAATCTATCAGCCTAGGACTGCAATTAAGTCTCAAATACTAGTTGATTTTGTTGCTGACTTTAGTAATAACATTGTCCCTGAAGTACAAAAAGAGTTACAACTTTTTAACGGTGCTAATCCGGGCCTATGGACCCTATCCGCCGATGGTTCCTCAAATATAAAAGGTGTCGGCTTAGGCAGCCTTAATATCACCCCACGGGTGAAAAGACACGGCAAGCTATCAAGTGTTATCCTATAACTACTAATGAAGCAGAGTACGAAGTTGTTATTGCAGGGCTTGAACTCACACGGGAGTTTTCAATTGAGCAAATTGTGATCAACATCGACTCCCAACTGGTAGTAAATCAGATACAGGGGACTTACATCGCTCGAGAGACTCGAATGCAACAGTATCTTGAAAATGCACGAGAGCTTGTGAAACAATTCAAAACATGGAAGGTAATGCAAATACCTAGAGAGAAAAATGTAGAAACAGATGCATTAGCTAACCTCGCAGCAGTCACGGAAGTAACAAACAAAGACAATGCAATTGTCGTCCAACTATTTCATTCAATGATCGACCGGACAGGAATGCAGTAACTTTAAAATACTGAACCTGGGACTGGAGAAACAAAATTCTTATTTTTTTGCGGAATGGCACCGTACCTGAAGACAGGAAAGCAGCTCAAGCACTTCGCCGCAAAGCTGCATAGTACTGCCTTATTTGCAACTCGCTTTATCGCAAGATGTTCGGAGGACCCTTAGCTAAATGCCTCGGACCCAACCAAACGGAATTTGTGATGAAAGAAGTCCACGAAGGACACTGTGGAAATCACTCAGGGGCGAGATCCTTAGTGAAAACCCTAATCAGAGCTGGATACTATTGGCCTAAGATGGAAAAAGAAGCCGAGAACTTCATATCCAAATGTGACATGTGCCAAAGGTTTGCCAATAACATGCATCGACCAGCGGAATTATTGCATCCAATAATATCCCCATGGCCTTTCATGAAATGGGGTATGGACATAGTGGGACCTCTCCCCACAGCTAAAGGACAGTACATTTTTTGCTCATGCTAACAGACTATTTTACAAAATGGATAGAGGCAGAAGCGTTCAAACAAGTGCGAGAAAAGGAAGTTAAAAGCTTCTTATGGCGAAAAATAATATGCCACTTTGGAATACCAAAGGAGATCGTGCACGATAATGGCCCACAATTCATAGGTTCGCAAATCACAGAATTCTTCGAAAGCTGGCAAATCAGACAGATCACTTCAGCACCATACCACCCTGTGGATAATGGTCAAGATGAGTCAACGAATAAGGTCATCATCAACAATCTAAAGAAGCGGCTGGATAAAGTCAAAGGAAACTGGCCTGATGAATTACCGACAGTATTATGGGCATATAGAACAAGTTCAAAAAATAGCCACGGGAGATACCCCGTTCGCACTTGTTTATGGCTCAGAAGCCTTAATACCTGTGGAGATTGGCGAACCAAGCATAAGGTTCTCAACAGCCATGGAGGGAGAAAACGACGACGAATTGAGGACCAATCTGGACCTGCTCGAACCACGGAGAGAAGCAACACTGATACGAATGGCAGCTCAAAAACAAGTATAGAGCGTTATTACAATCGTAAATCTCATCTCAAGTACTTCAAGATTTGGGACTTCGTCCTCAAAAAAGTCTTTCAATCAACGAAAGAAGCAGGCACAGGAAAGCTAAATCCAAACTGGGAAGGACCTTACAAAATCAGAGGCATAGTTGGGAAAGGCGCCTATGAGTTGGAAGCTATGGACGGCAGAGTCTACCAACAAGATGAAACGCTCTCCACCTAAAGAAGTACTACTTCTAAGGAAAGAATACCCCCGTCAGGTATCACAAGTTTGATTTTATTTTGAACATTTCAAAATTTTACTAAATTTTTTAGATGATAGGCATAAAGCTAACCCATCACCAGATGATGATATTAGACCTGCAAAGACGCGAGGAAATAACACAATTCCCGGTCTAGGGTTACACTTTCTGATGGACGTTTTAAAGGGTTAAGCAGTCATCATCTAAAAAACTATATACCTTCGAGTCCGGAATGTTTTTCCTTTTCAGGAAAAGGACAACAAGGAAGGAATAATCAAGTGCTCGAGATTTCATTCTTCAAAGCTCAAACACTTGGGGGACTATACAGTATGGAAGGCTAATACGAAGCAAAAAATACTATCATAAAGTCAAAAGATCGAGTCCGAAGACCCATCTACCTAACGAGACAAGTGATACGAGCAGAATCAAAAGTGATCAAAAGAGTCATCCAAATACAAAGCCTAATGCAAAAAACCAAAACTTTAGAACATGTTCAGGTTGAAAGGCAAAATATTAGTCACGAGAAAGAAATGTACATCTTTATACTTATTCAAAGCTGTTGTAACAAAAACAGTTAGGGGTAAAAGATCAGCATCAGTGTACTCATTCAAAAAACTGTTATCAAATAAAACAATTATGGATGAAAGATCTAAATCCTTGTATTTGTTCAGAAAACTGTTATCAAATAAAAACAGTTACAAATGAAAAAACATTTCCCTCGTACTTATTAGAAAATTGTTTCCAACGAAAACAGTTGCGGGTAAAAACCCCAATCTTTTATAAAAACTGTTACTAGTGAAAAACAGTTGTTCCCTTGTATTAATATCAAAAAACANTGTCATGGAAGTTCAAACAAAAAACTTTCCTTGGAAACATTCTTAAACATGTGTAAAATTCCTATCACTCTATTGCATTATCATGAAGTTGAGACGTCTTCTTCATGTCAATTACAAAGGGCCCTCTTCCATAAATTATACCTACTACAAAAAGGCACACATTTAATATGACACCGTTCCTATTACGAAAAGGTACGAGTAATCTAAAGCATTCTATATGCAAAAATAGAGGTAAAACTAAAACCTCGCATAATGAAGCATGCAAAAGACTTAAAGAGTGAAACAGAAACTCAACAAAAGTCATACTAATATTAATATATTGAAATGGCTAAGAAAAAACTAAGTATTAATTTATACTTGGCCGTATAGAATTTTTATATACATTGAGGTTCCCCTAAGTTGTCATTTGGGTACTTTAAAGAAATCTAAATTTACCCCCGATGGAACAGGGGGTAACCACCAATTGAGACAAAGATAAAAAAAAAAGAGTGAACCCATTAAACTTCTTCAAGAGGGGGGTTGACTTCACTGGCAGAAGGAGCGGGAGCAACTAGGGATGAAGAGGCACGAATGGCTGGAGTCTCACCATCAGGTGAATAGAGGTTATGACCTTGTTGAGCCTTCTCAATGTCTTCCTTAGTTTTAGCTATTTCATCACTAAGGTCAAAACCCTCTTGACTCATTTCCGTCAATGTGTCAAGGCGAGAATTCATGTACGCCCAGCTCACATCAACAACAGCCACCTCTTCAAGATCTTCATAATCCCTTGCCCATACTTGAAGCTCAGCTCTCAATCTGTCCTTCTCCACTTCAGCAGCTTCACGTGCGGCCCTTAATGGTACAATCGACTCCTCCAGAGTTTGAATTTTAGATAAAGCCTTACGAAGGTCCTCTTGAGTACAGTGAGTGATTGCACGAGCTCGCCTGAGTATTCCTCCTTCTTCCCCAACAAGTTTTTCAAGTCTCTAATCTACTCTGAGGCGCGGGACAGCTGCACAAAAAATGAGGACTCCAGAACACTCTTGTCTTTATCAGCCTGACTGGAAGAAGCCTTCTCTACTGCCAGTTCTACTGCCATGAGCCTCATCTGCCGCTTCAAGGTACTCCTTTCCTCATCTAAGGCATCCATGTCAATCCTTAGGCTATCATACTGTGCTTTCCAATTATCAGCATCGACCTGCAACTCCTTCGTCCCCTGGTCCGTATGTGAGATCCTCTTCATAAGCTCCATGCCTATGATATTAATCTACAAGAAATAAACCAATCAGATGTGGTAAATTTCATATACGAAAATGAAAGAGGATAACCTGCATCATACCTTCAAAGAAGTATGCACAACTTCATTGGTCCATGTAAGAGCACTGTGGTTGGCTAGCTTGGCTTTCTCAATGAGACCTATCAAAGGCTTGAGCCACACTTCGGGCTCACCCGTTTTCTTGAAAAGATTCCCCTCAGTTGGAACCTCTATTACCACCTGCTGCATCTCTCTGCTGGAAGACCTTACTTCCCTAACAGAAGGCATGGAAGGAGGCAGAGATGAAACAACAACAAGCACAGAGGGTTGAGGAGCTGGAGAAGCCAGGGGCAAAGCAGCAGGCACGGAGAGTTGAAGAGTTGAGGAAGCTGCAGGCAAAGCAACAACAGAAGCCGAAATAGCCAAAGGAGCAGATAAGATAGCTTATCTTCAAGAAGCAGGAAAGAGAGCAGCCAAAGGGACATCGTCAAGAGCAAGGTCAAAACCTTCTTGGAACAGGAAATCCACAGACTTATGAATGGGGGAATGTGAAACATCTTCAAGGGTAGAGGGCTCATCTAGAGACACGGAAGGCAAGGTCATGGGTGAAAACTCATCATCTGAAACGACCCGCCTTCTCCGTGGCCTGTGTACTAAAGCACCTTCTTCTTCTTCTTCTTCTTCTTCTTCTACGGAACGAGACTCACCAATCTTCCTCTTCGAGGAAGATGAACCAACAATAATCTCTTGGGCCTGAGCCAAAGACATCTTCGGGATACATGAAACAGATACCCCATGAGCAGAGAACCCTATCAAAAGGGAAAAAGTTAAGCGACAAAGAAAGAAGAGACTCGAGTAAGGAAAGAAGCAAGAACAAAAGCTTCACTTACCGTGGGTCTTTACATGCCAACCATACCTCCCAACGAGGTACTTCCAAGATCTCTCTTCTAAAGGAGAAACCGACAACAATTTTTCTACCCAATAACGGATACCGGAGACATTCTCAACAGTATCCATGATTGCTAAGAGAAGAAGAAACAAATACGGTGTTAGTAAAACATCTCAAGTCAGAACGTGGAAAAGCAAATAGATGTGAGCTAAAGAATACTCACGTGCACGATTCCACTTCTCAGGGAAGGGAAGATTTTCTTCACCCACTAAACCAACAGTGGGTACAACAACATACCGGAGGTACCAACCCCTATCCTTATCATCTCCAGGGGTTACCAGCACTCTTTTGCTTCTAGCAGTCAGAGTAAAAACCCATTCATGAAATAAGGTAGGAGAGTAGAGATGAATAAGATGGTTGAAAGTAAAAGGAACCAAGGCTAAAGAAGCTAAACTCCTAAGACATGCGACAACTCGCCACACAAGCGGACCAACTTGTCCTAAGCAAATATTGAAAAAACGGCAGAATTCAATTATGACTGGGTCAATGAGGGGTCTAAACCCTTGCATAAAAGGGTACGTATAAACAAAAGAATATCCCGTCTTGTACGACGTTATTCTTTGATTACTATTCAGAATGTAGACAGGGAAACCAGGCCTCCAAAAACACTACCTACGAACAAGAGAAATCTGACCCTCAGTTATAAGGGTTGGATACCTTTCGACACTCTTAAGGGAAGAAGATTGGTCTACAAGAACTTGATTATCTCCAGCAAAGACAAACTCAGTAGGGACAATTTCATCAACTCCAGGTTCATGAAGGCATTCACCTCTACCTCTAGACAAAGACCAAGAAGCCCTAAACCTTAGAGAAACTAGAGACCTAGCGGAAGGAGTGGGAACTATCTGAATAGAAGAGGAGCCTCTCGAAGGAGTGGATCCTAAACTCCCAAGTCTACCACCCCTCCGACTCCTAGTCGGAGCAGAAGATGGCGTTAAATTTTCAATATCTATTACTCCCTGAGGTTGGTTTGAATAAGACATGTTTACAAAGGCAAGAAGAAAGTTCTTTACAAAAGGAAAAGTTAGAAAGTGTTTCGTGGAAGCAAAGAAAAGAAGAAAGTTATTTATACTTGAGGACAACCGTCAAACATGGAAAAAAAAAAAGAGAAAAATAATGATGAAAAGTCATAATTGAAGGGTCACTTCGGGATTGACACAGCCGCAAAAAGCTCTAAAAGGTGCCGAGTAAATGTAGAACCAATCCGAGACGGACACGTGGTATGAGCATTAAATGGAAGTGACAAACGACGCCTATGGTTCAGAGAAGGATACAATATTTCGAGGTAAAGCGGCGGCAAAATATTCCCGCCATAAATGAGTATCCACTTACCAAATATTAATCGATAAATATATGGTAAGTGGGGGGACTATCTGCATTGGTATAAAAGAGTTTCACACGTAAGCCAATTTTTGACAACTCAGCCAGTTACATGGACGCAGGAGAACGCGACAGCTGGATGTGATTCTTTGAAGAGGTACGGAACAAAGAGGCACGATTCAATAAACCCTCGAGCTTATCAGCCACGGGAAACTCAACTGATCAAATTAGGGAAGAGACACGGTCAGAATGAATCTGGACAAAGCTACGGGCAGATTCAAGACCCACAATTGATTACTCATACGTTATGTAACCGTACTCCAATTACCGTTATCCTTTGTAACGCCTCATTAATGTCATAATTAGTCATTAATGGGAAACCATAGAAAGATTGTACGTTATATCAAGGAATCTCCAATATAATGGAGGGGAATACAGCTTGTAAAGGCATCTGATTCTCGAATACAATTTACTTTGCTTTTCTATATTTGTGCAATATTGTCTATTATTCATTTTTCTCTATTTCCTTAATTATCAGTAACCCGTGTTCATCCTAGAAATAGCTTTAGTCAAAGGATCTAATTCTTTGGTTAAACAATTATGCGTGTGTGGCGAGACAAGGCAGGAATTTACTTTACTATTGCACATGTGACGAGACAAGGTGAGATGTGTTAGGGATTGTTTTGTGATGACGTGTGTTGTCCTGAGGGAATTCTTGTGTTGATTTTGTGTAATGGTAAACTTAACTCTGTGAGTTTATTCTGGTGAAAGTTGTGAGAAAACATTTCTTTTACATGTTGTCCTTTCCTTTTCTTATGCTTACTAGCTGGTTTGAACTATGTTAGGACTCTTGCACAAGCATACATGTAGCTAAACACTCTTATCAGATTAAGGAGCTTCCTGGTTAGTGTTGAGTATTTATACCCTTTTTGTAATTGCATTCTACGTGGGAATGACTCTAATTGACACGGAAGTCGTCCGTGCAGTTAATAGTTGAAATGAGGGCACAAGGTGACAAATGTTAGGGTTCAGATATTGGGACCCGTGAGTTGTGATTTGTCCGAGGTTCGGTACCTCGTGGAGTTGACTAATACTTGATGTAAAAGCATTTGTAATTGCTGAGTTATTACTTTTCCTTGTTGTATATGCGATTCCGGATTTATTTTGTGTTCCATTCACTTTTTTGTGTTATTTCATGGTTTTTTCCCTTGATACTTGTTGTTTCCTTCCTTATTAAATTTATTATATTGTTATCCATATTTCATGGTCTTTATGTAGATAACATATTCCGCTATTCCTATATTTATACTTGTTCAGTTCATTAGACCAGTGGTGTCTTGACTAGTCTTCGTCACTACTTCACCGAGGTTAGTTTTGATACTTATTGGGAACCACTGTGGTGTGCTCGTACTACACTTCTGCACATTTTGTGCAGATTCCAGGTATTGCGTAGCCGGTTGATCGTTAGTTAGTGATGAGTGGCTAGAATTCATGATTTTAAGCATTATATACCTCGCATTTTATGAGCTTTAATGATAAAATACACGTCGTATGTGCCTAATGGGGTTTATTTTATGTGTAGGTGAATTGGAAATGGAAACGGGGCTAAACGGATGCAAATACGTTGAAGAATACGCGAAAAGGGACGCCCGGACGATAGCCGGGCGACAGAGCCAAACAGCCTGACCCAGCCTGGCCTTAGCCAGGCGTTAGAGCCCTAACGCCAGGGGGTGCCTGGCGTTAGCCAGGCCTTAGAGCCCTAACGCCAGGGGCTGCCTGGCCTTACCCAGGCGTTTGGGCTGAAACGCCAGGGTCCCGGGACGGCCAGAAATCGAGTTTTGACGGGTTTTAAGTGTTTCCAAGTTAGAATAGAAGTCTTTGAGACGTTTAGGGTTCATTCTAAACATATAAATAGACCCAAAAACATCACATTAAGGGGCTTATGCAGACTTTGGACGGAGGCACACTCTTGACGGAGGATTCTACTTAGTTTTTCTTCTCTTCTCTTCTTTTAGTTTTATAGTTTATTAGTTCTAGAGTATTGGGTGTTACATGAACGTTGTAGTTGAAGCTTGAATTATTCTTATTGTTTATCTTAATTGGTTTGTTTATTCAATCTTGTGCTTAATTATTCAATTGCTTGATCATCAATTGACTACTATCTACGAATCTAGGGTTGAACTCGGGAGAGGGAATTCTAGATTGCATATAAGATTGGGTAGAGCAAGATCTTAACCCTTCAGGGGAGCGGATTTGCGGTTAGGATAGGAATATACCTAATCGCCTTGCTTGGTTATTATACGGGAATTATTAATGCGTTCTTGTTAATCCTGATTCCATAGGAATATAGGCATTAGGTTAGCTTGAATAGGCGAGTTGTACTTCGGGAGAAGGCTACGAGCAATATTAACCTCGTCAATCAATAAACCTGATTAGAAGATTTAGGTCGAAAACTCAACGTGATTGTTTAACAACCCATAACTCTAGAATATCAATTTACCTTGAATTCATCTTTAAGTTAGTTGTCTATTTAATCTTTTGATTTACTATTTTAGATTAATTCTAGTTAAATATTTGTTTGAGTTTAGTTTAGTGGATAGTTAATCACAAGTCCCTGTGGGTACGATATCTGGACTTCAAATCTTATATTACTTGTCGACCACGTACACTTGCGTGTGCATTGGGAAATCAACCAACAGTTAGCAGCACAGATTGTTGTTGTGGAGACTCAAGGTAAAACCTGCTACATCGTTCGCAGGTTTCGGAGTCACCGTCCTATTTTGTTCATACATTATTTTATTTGTTTCTGAACAGTTGTATTTAGAAGTTATAGCAAAATTTTGTAGAGCTTATGACTTGTACTACCGGGTTTTGGAAATATGTTTATTGCATAAAGAATTCATCTCAGAAATTATTAGAAGATTAAATTATTGTTGTTGTATTTTTCTGTAAATGTTAGGATTACCTAGTCTAAGACTAGGTGCCATCACGATACCCAATGGAGGGGAAATTGGGTAGTGACAAATATGATTTAGTATGCTCAAACAAGATATATCACAATGTGACATGTTTAGGATTCTATAATATTGATTGTGGAACGAAATGCAAGTAATAAAATTAAGAGATTATGTTGTTACAGATTTAAAAAGAAAAAAAATAGTTTATCCACTACGAAATTTGAAAAACAATTCCATGTTCTCTTCTTCTTAATATCTAATGATTATCTATAATTTTTATGTGAAAGTTTAAATACTAAGTTTATTTGCACATAACCTAAATAATACAAATCATAATTTGATATAGTTTGTGTCCGTGCATCGCGTGGGTACTGTTACGGGGCGCCTTCCTGATATTCCTTGGAAGGGCGACATAAGGCTAAGAACCTGATGTCAGGGCAGTTGTTGTCCGCCAACTGAGGTCCCCTCCGTATGCTAGATGAAATTGTCAGTGCCATACGGGAAAACCAATGTCAAGAGCAATTGAGAGAACAGAATTGAGAATTGAAAGAAAGCTTGATTACATTAATGAAATCTATTACAGAAAGGAAACGTGTTGTCGAGGGGAAGAGACACCAGTACAGAGAATTGTTTTCTTGCTAGAAAGTTTGATTGCTTGATCCCCCATAATAGTGCTAAGAAAAACCAAAGTTACAAGACTAGACTTAACTAAGCTAGAGAAACATAATGGAAGTACATGGAATAAAACTACTCTATATTTACAATGAAAAGGACTTAGTTTTCTACCAGGTAGAAACAGGCCCGTTCTCAACAACCTTGTCTTTGGCATCACCATCTGTGCACACGACGTTGTTGGCATCTGCCTGCGGTTGGGCACTAGCGAGGGATATCGGTGGGGCGACAGAGGCACATGCGCGCTTGTCACTTGGCGCAGCCAAAACCACGGGGCCATCTGTGGCGCTATGCGTTGGGAGGCTTGCCAGCATACCACTGGGCACGTCCAAGGGGTCATAGGGCATGGCTGGAAAGCCGCCCATTACATTCTCCCCCACCTGAGTTGGCGACGTCCTCGGTGCCTTACTTGCAAGATAATCATCAATTAGGATCTTGTAGGCTTTGAGGTTTGTTCCCCTCTCCCAAGTATTCTCCTCTGCATCACAACCCTACCATTTCACCAAGAAATCTTGGTGATCCTTCCTTGAGGCGTGAATCACCCGATCATCAAGCATAGTTTCAACACGCCTTTTCCTGGCTGAGTTGGGGCCTCGAATACTGGGTATTGTGAGTTGGCTTCGTGAAGGATCCTCTGTGTCTTCCCGAAAAGGTTTCAGAAGACTGACATGGAAGACGGGATGAATTTTCCACCAAGTTGGGGTATCCAACCGGTATGCAACTTTCCCAATGCGCCTTTTAATGGACAAGGGTCCAATGTATTTTTGCAAAAGGCGAGGGTCATGGACCCCTGCAAACAAGTAGCGCTTTGGAATTTTGACCATCACTTTCTCTCTTACTTGGTATTTAACAAAGCGACGATTTTGATCAGCATGCCTCTTCATCCGTTTTTGGGTTTTGACAAGATAGTTCCGCACTATCTCCAAATTTCGTTTCCATTCTTTTGAGAAGCTAGCAGCTCAAAAATATTTTGACATGTTTGGTGAATTCATGATGTGTGGGAGTAGCGGTTGCTACCCGGTAACAATTTTAAAAGCGGTTTTGTTTGTGCTAGAGCTCTTTTATGAATTGAAACATAGTTGAGTAGTATCCAGAAGCTTCACCCAATTCTTCTGCGATTTGCTTACAAAGCGGCGGAGATATTCCTCCAACATACCATTGTACCGCTCTGTCTGGCCATCAGATTGGGTTAAAACTTGAGTTGTGACTCAATTTTCACTCGAGACACTTAAAGAGTTGGGTCCAGAATTTTCTAGTGAAGCGTGAGTCGCGATCACTAACGATGTCTTTAGGTAGGCCCCAATATTTGACGACATGAGAGAAGAAGAGTCGAGTTGTATCTTTTGCTGATATATATTTTGGGTCTGCAATAAATGTAGCATACTTGGAAAACCGATCCACCACAACAAAGATAGTTGTGAGATCTACGACATTGGGCAATCCGGCGGTGAAATCCAGGGAAACGCTTTCCCAAGGTCTCTTTGGGATAGCTAGTGGTTCCAAGAGTCCCGCTTGTGTCAAGCGGTCTGACTTGTTCTTCTGGCATATTAGACAAGTCCTCACATACTGAGCGACATCATCGGCCATTTGAGGCCAATAATGACGAAATAATGCCATGGTGCGTTCTTCATCGAGATGGCCGGCCCACAAAAGTATCATGACATTCCACCAGAAGAGTCCTTCACAGATCTCCTCCTTTAGGAACATAAAGTCGGTTCCCTTTCACTTTCAGGAAACCATCTTCCATGAAGAACTAGCGAGTTTTGCCCTGTCCTACCAGATCAACCAAATACTGTGCAGCAGGATCCTTGATGAGTAGATCCTGTATCTGGTCTTTAATAGTGGTGGCTACTTCAATCCCCTTTAGGGTGGCGAGTAGGCACAACAATGCTTGGTCAGCTCTCTGAATGAGTGCATCATCCACATGATTAGTCTTCCCACTTCAGTACTCCAGTTTGAAGTGAAATTCTGCTAAGAGTTCCTGCCACTGGGCCTGTCGGCCATTCAGCTTCGACAGGGTCATGAAATGGCTAACAGTTGTGTTGTCTATCTTGACCACGAACGGGGTTCCTAGCAGATAGTTCCTTCAAAGGCGTAAGCAATTAACGATAGCCAATAATTATTTCTCGTGGGCGGCATAGCGCCGCTCTACATCCTTCAACTTTCGGCTCTTGTACGCTACATGATCCCTTTTTGTAGTAAGACTTCGCCAAGAGCATAGCCGGAAGCATCGGTTTGTACCTAGAATGGCTTGGCCAAATCAGGGAGGGCCAAGACGGGGCTACTAGATATAGTCGTTTTTAATGCGTTAAAGGCCTCTGCTCGCCTGGGTCCCCAATCCCAAGGTGTGACCTTCTTGAGGAGTTCTGTCAATGGCACTGCGATGAGGGAGTAATTTTTCACAAATCGCCGATAGAAATTGCATAGGCCAAGGAAAGCCTTCAAGGCGTGGATATCCTTGGGCGGCGGTGTCACGACCCAAATCCTAACCCAGGTCGCGATGGCGCCCAACACCGCAGTCAGGCAAGCCAACCATTTTCTACTAGTGAGTTTCATGTAGTTTACCAAAAACATTTTCAACACTTGCTTAAATTATTTTCGAGACATTAAGTAGAAACAGATAACTTAGACAACTTTATACAAAATAAATAATCATGAAGTCATAATTTACAATTTACATTCCAAAAATAATGTCTACTAGCGTGTATGCCAGGAAATAGTGTCACAAGTCTACAGGCATCTAATAGAATAATATCAAAAGAATAAGAAGTTTGTCCTACTATCTGAGTAAGTATAGACAGAAATGACAAAAGAATAGCTCCAAACTGCTGCTGGAAGTCGCCAAGAGAAGCAGCTCACCGTGGAGTCTAGACCAGGTATATGTATCAAGGACGAACTCCGAGCTGATACCCAGATGCACCCGCCTCAAAACCTGTACAATTAAGTACAGAGTGTAGCATGAGTATATAATCAATATGTACCCAGTAATTTTCCCGCCTAATCTCGAAGAAGTAGTGATGAGAGGTCGACGTGACACTTACTAGGGTCAGAATAATATGTTTTAAATGTAAAGCTAAGCAGGAATGGCAATCATGAATAATAACGAAGATAGGAACATCAAATATCCTTTTCAATTACCTGTACGCGTCAAGTTTTCTAGCATACAAATTACCTAGTTTTCATTTCTCATGGTATTTGAAAGATACATAATCACAGAACCCAACATCTAATAAACACATAACATGCCGTGAACGTACGGCTGGCACAACGCGAAAATAACGGTGCACTGCCGAAGGGTCGAATGGCTCGAACCATAGATGCATCTATTACACCGCTCGCGAATCAAACATGCGACGCGGTTGACATAATAGTAGGGCTACCTCGCTCACGAATCATACATGCGATGCGGGTTCCCGTATATATAGACATGATTAACAGGAAATCAAGAATTTCAGTAGAGAATATATTTACAGGGAAGGTTTCAATATTATAAGTTTCAGAATGTAAACTCCTAGATGTCCGCTTAATAATCGAAGGATTTTAGGCAACCTAATTAACATTTAAGATTATAGTTACGGCACATAAAGCATGCTTGTGAAATCCTAAACTCCCCGACATAACATAATAGTAGCTACGCACGGACTCTCGTCACTTCGTGCGTGCGTAGACCCCACAAATAAAGACATGTAATTATTTATATTCACCTATAGGGATAATTCGCTCTTACGAGGTTAGAAAGGAGACTTACCTCGTGTCAAGCCTACTTTCCGGGTCAAGAACGCGCCCGAAACTCCAAATTCGTCTCCCAAGAACTCGAAGCTATCCAAGCATCACATTAACAAGTCAATCTATGCTCAAAAGTCCCTAATTCTCCTATTTAAATGGTCATTTCAACCCAATTTGGAAAATTCTAAAGTACACCCCCGGGCCCACGTGCTCGGATTCCGAAAATTTTCGGAGGAAGTACTTACCCATAGCCTAAGGATCAATATTATATGGTTTTTGTATGATTCCTTAACACATTTCTTGGTAATTTTTCATTTTTGTCAAAAACCTAGGTTTTACTCTAAACCCATGATCTCCACTAATTTAATATGTTAATCTACCTAAGAATTCAACTATTAAGCTAAATTTATAGTAGGAATACCTTGCAGTAGTTAGGTCAAATACCTTCCTTGTATGCTCTCAAAATCGCCCAAAGATGAAGAAAAGTGTTCAAAAATGGTTAAGTCCCGTGTTTAAAACGAAGTGCACTGCCTATAGGTTTTTCGCACCTGCGGCTCGAGGACCGCACCTACGGTCTCGCATCTGCGGAGAAGGGGAAGGGGGTCTGGCTTTGCACCTGCGGAGCGGAGTTCGCACCTGCGGAAAGGGGTCCGCATCTGTGGAAATGGGAAGTTCCCTCAAGAGTCGCACCTGCGAGGCTGGGACCGCAGAAGCGGTCTCGCACCTGCGACTTGACCTCCGCAGGTGCGGTCGCACCAGATCTGGTGCATCAGCAGTCATTTAAGGCTAGTTTTTGCCTCGCTCGATGCCCGAATGGCATCTGGGCCCACCCGAGACCCCGTCCAAATATACCAACAAGTACTAAATCATAGTACGGACTCGCTCGAGCCTTCGGAACGTCTGAAACTACGCTAAATCTAAAAATCATATCCCAAAACCTATTGGATCAAACTTAAGAACATTAAGTTCTTGAATTCACTTTCAATATGCCGAACCTACCTATACTACTCGGAATGACACCAAATTTTGCAAGCAAGTCATAAATGAAATAACGGAGCTATTCCCGGTCTCGGAATTCCGTTTGGATCTCGATAACACAAAAACATGTTCCAAACCCCAAGTTTGAACTTAAGGAAACCTTAATTCACTATTAGGCGCCGAAACTCCCCTGGGTTATCCAAAACCCGTTCCGAACACACGCCCAAGTCCGAAATCAACATACAAACCCACCGGAACCCTCGAATCTCAATTCTGGGGTCGTTTACTAAAAATGTTGACCGTAGTCAAACTTGTCCTTTAAGGCCAACCTTAAGGAACTAAGTTTTCTTATACCACTCCAAAATCCTCCAAACCTCTAACCACTCATCCCTGCAAGTCATAAATCAGTAAAAGCAACTATGGGAAGTCTCATTTAGGGGCACGGGGTCCTAGAACACAAACGACCGGTCAGGTCGTTACAGGCGGCCAACCTGTGATAGCTTGAATCTTTTTTTGGTCCATCTTGATCCTCCCTTCCTCAATGACATGTCCAAGGAAGTCAATATGTTTTTGAGCAAATGAGACTTGGACAGCTTCGCATATAATTCATGCTCCCGCAATCGGTCTAGGAACTTCGACAAGTGCTCTAGGTGTTCTTCTAGTGTTTGGCTATAAACCACAATTTCATCTAAGTAGACCACTACAAATTTGTCAATGTACTCTCGGAAGACTTGGTTCATCAGGGTGCAAAATGTGGCTGGAGCGTTAATCAAGCCGAACGGCATAACCAGGAAGTCGAACGACCCATACCTTGTCACACAGGTCATCTTGTGTTGATCACCCTCAGCAATCCAAACTTGCCAATACCCTATCTTAAGATCTATGTTAGTGAACATCGTCTCACCTCCCAATCTATCGAACAAGTCTACCATGAGCGGAATAGGGTACTTGTTCTTCATAGTGATTTTGTTTAGAGCCTGATAATCCACACAAAGTAGACTACCATCATGTTTCTTATGGAATAGCACAGGGGGACCATATGGGGACTTGGAGGGCACAATGATCACTGTGTCTAGTATTTCCGTCAACTATCTCCGAATCTTGTTGAGTTCGGGTTGTTACATTATATAAGGCGCCCGGGCGGGTGGCTTCGCACCCGGCACCAACTCAATCTCATGGTCCATACTACGCCTAGGCGGGAGTCGCTTTGGCATAACCTGTGGCATGACGTCTTCAAACTCCATTAGTAGCTCCTTCATGGGTGTAGGAATAGGACCCGGGGAGCGTTCTACATCTTCAATGCATAGGGTAGCCAGGAATGTAGGTTCATGTCTTTTGACTCCCTTCTTCAACTACAAGGCCGAGATGTTCTCAGCGGCTATCTTCATGGGCATGCACGGGATAATGCAGGGCTTAGCCCCGTTTTCTCCCATCATCTGTAGCATGTCTGCATACGGTACGGGCATGGTGTTGGTTTGCCTCAAAAATTCCAACCCAACTATCAACTCGAAGTCATTTATGATCACCACGCACAAGTTGAATTTTCCTTCATAAGGGCCAAGCTTCACTAGTACCTCTTTGGCTATTCCACCCACTGGATGAGGAGGTGAGTTGATAGCCTACACGACCTCTACCCTTTCCTAAAACTATACCAAGGCGCTCCACCTGAGTCGAGGCCAAGTAGTTGTGGGTAGCTCATATTTCTATCATCGCCCGAATGGGCTTGCCATTTACCTTCATCTCAATAAACATTAGGGTCATCTCTTGTTTAAGAGGAGTCCTCTCATCCACCTTCTTTTTCCCTTTCTTGGTGATTGGGAAGGGGTCCTTATTCTTACGTATACTAGCACTGGTTCCCGCTAATGCCTCAGAAATAGAGCCAACAATCGCATTGAAGGCACCTATTGGTTCGTTCTGGTCCGCATCATCTGCTTCGTCATCCGTCCCATCATCAAAATCTTGATGGGCATTCATCTGCACATGTAGGCATTCATTATTCCAATGTGGCCCCTCGCAATGACGGCATCCTAAATGGGGCTTTCTCCCCTGATCATTGTTGGTTGACACAACACTATTACTGCCTGAGGAAGGAGCCTTAGATTTGTTTGTACTTCGATCTCCCCCACTTCTGCTAGGGCCACCATTGCTAGGCTGGCCCCTTTTGTATCCCGCTCGGACAGGCAGTTGAGGCCTATTGTTCAGAGTTTCCACTTGATAGTCCCCAAGTCATTCTGTTGCTTGGATCGCCTTGGGTAGGGTATCTACCCTTTGTCTTTGTAGCTTCATACGGGCGTAAAGTTTTAACCCTTCCAGAAATGTGAAGAGTTTCTATTTGTCCCCCATGTCACGTATGTTCAGCATTAGTGCGGAGAATTCTCCCACATAATCCCGCACTGATTTGGTCTGGCAGAGCTCTCATAGTTTTCTCCTTGCATTGTACTCAACATTTTCGGGGAAGTACTGTAGGCAGTATGATTGCCTTTAGTTCTGCCCATGTCTCTAGAGCATCTTCACCGGCCATGATGGCTTCGTACTTCACCTGCCACCAGAGTTAGCATCACCCTGAAGATACATGACAGCAGTTGCTACCTTCTTAGCTTCTTCTAGGCCTCCCACGGCATCGAAGTACTGCTCGATGTCGAAGATGAAGTTTTCCACTTCTTTAGCTTTCGGAGCTCCACTGTATGTCTTTGGCTCAGGAATTTTCAGCATTTGTGCCACGGGGGCGAGGTTTACAAAACCCACGATTTGGTTTCCACCTCCTCGAAGCAGGCTTTGTAAAGCAGCACTGAAAACATTGAGCTGGTCTATCAAGTTGTCTATAGTTTGTTGCATGGCAGTCACCCTGTCTGCCTCTTGTGCCCTGTACGCTAAATCCTCGACAAGCTCCTCTTGGAGGCCCTCAAATTTACCAAAAATTTTGGCTACCTTTGTGGCTGCCATTTGCCGGTCTCCTTCAGAGTCGCGAGTGATGTTTTCTATGTTAGCTTCGGCTTGGAGCATTCTGCGGTACAGGTCATCCAACCTTTGCACTAGGTTGGTTCTTAGTTCAGGCATTGTATCCACAATGGGTTGTAATACGTCAACCGTCTCTTCAAGGGACGCAATGAGGTCCCCATGGTCAAAAATGGTGGTAATGGCAATGTGTTCCCTCGTCCGATGTCGAGCCTAGGCTCTGATACCAACTGTTACGCGGCGCCTTCCTGAGATTCCTTGGAAAGGCGATATAAGGCTAAGCAACTGATGTTGGGGCAGTTGTTGTCCGCCAACTGAGGTCCCCTCCGTACGCTAGACGAGATTGTTAGTGTCGTACAGAAAAACCAATGTCAAGAGTAATTGAGAGAACAGAAATAAAAATTGAAAAAAAAGCTTGATTGCATTAATGAAAGTTATTACAGAAAGGCAACATGGTATCGAGGGGGAGAGACACCAGTGCAGAGAATTGTTTGCTTGCTAGAAATTTTGATTGCTTGATCCCCCCTAATAGAGCTTAAAAAAAATAAATCAAAGTTACAAGACTAGACCTAACTAAGCTAGAGAAACATAATGGAAGTACATGGAATAAAACTACTCTATATGTACAATGAAAAGGACTTAGTTTTTTACAAGGTAGAAATAGACCCGTGGTCCGCAACCTTGTCTTTGACATCACGATCTGCGCGCACAGTGTTGTTGGTATCTGCCTGCGGCTGGATGTTGGCTAGGGATATCGGTGGGGCGACAGAGGCACATGCGCGCTTGTCACTTGGCACAACCAAAACCACGAGGCCGTCTGTGGTGCTAGGCGTTGGGAGGCTTACCAGGACGCCACAGGGCGCGTCCAAGGGGTCATGGGGCATGGCTGGAAAGCCGCCCATGACATTGGGTATTAATACTAGTTTAATTAAAGGGAGGAAACAAATAATTTCCAATATTGATAACCGAAGAAACTAATAACTGCAAACTTTTAAAAATAGAAACACTTTATTTGCTTTCTTCCTCCCACTCAGTCCGCGTAGCAGCTTTATAAAATGAAGGTATGTATAGATTTGTTTCCATTGCTTTCGCCCGTGTACAACAAAGTTTCAGCAAACTTTGTCTTTCAACTTGCCAACATGTAAATGACTATTGATGAGAAATGGTGTACATCATGTGTACAAATGACTTTTGCTGATGATGCTGATGCTAGCTTATTTCCAATCTTTTTCATTTTCAACTTTCTTCTTCATTCTTATTTATTTATTTATGTTTTGATATTACCTACAAGAAAATAACAATTAGATGAAAGAGACTTCCATTAAAACGCATCAAAAGAAGATGCAAGCAAAAATTAGATGAAAGAGAGATAGGGTGTGTTTTCCAAATTACAATAGCTAGTTTCCTACTAAGAAGAAAACATACTCCAAATATGTAACAAGCTAGTCTACTAAAAGAGCGTTAATCATACGTAAGCAAATACTAGTCCTAAGCAAGAACATAATCTAGTGATTCACTACGGGAGAGATCAAACTTTCTGTGTAAGCTTATCCATCCATCAACATAAAGGTATCTTCATCATTGTTCATCACCAACTAACGGCCATACTAGATCGCTCATTCTATACGGTCCTTTGGATGTCCTAAATACAGTTCCTTCTTTGCAGTTGAGTAGCACTTCACCATCTGCAAATATATATATCGGAAGGATTGGTACGATTGAAGAAACCCTGGTATCTCCGATACAAAATAATTTAGTCCAGGATTCTTCATCACCATACTCTTTCATTACCCACAAATTAAAAGATGTAGCCCCGTCGCGATTATAAACACAATGTATACTAAGCATTCCTCCCAACCCTGTTACACCTTGGTAGGTCATGCCAAACCTCGAGACCATTTCCTTTTGTATGGTAACTCTCCCTACACAGTTATAACACCCAGACAAAGGCACCTCACTGGAAAACCAATCCAATAAAATGCTCCTTGGACAAATGCCAAATAGTTCATACCATCCGAATCATAACAAGTGTTACCGTCAAGTTCTCTCCAAGAACCAGCTTTTAGCGCGAGAATTTCACTCGATGCTACCTCATTCTCGAGGGAACCTTAAAAACCTTATAGTCATAAGTAGTTGAGTCATATCCCGATCCATACATATGATCTTGAATAAAGTTCTCTTGTGGAAGCACTATTGACTCTCTTGTCGACGGATTCCATAGCAATAACGAATAATCCCTAGGGTAATGAATCCCAAGTAAAACCAACTCATCACAACTAGGATGGATATTGTAACACCAATACATACACGTTGATATCTTTAAATCCTTAATGATTCCACGCCCGCGACAAAGAAGAATAGTAAAATGAATATGTACCATCATATTTGCAGCTTTGTTGAATAAGCATTTTCTGGACTTTTTTGTGGTTCTTGGAATGAGATGCTTCTTCTTAAATCAAGGTTCAGTGACTAATGTCTTCCAATTTTTCGAAACACACTTGAATCGAATAAGAGACTTGACTGGTAGCCTGCAGAGGATATCCATAATTAACTCCTCTTGGATGTAAGTTCTCATTGCTTACGAAGAAAAATAGCGACTGATTTGGGTTAGAGAAGACCAACGAACTGTTCCAAAGAAAGAAATTCGAGCCAGGGTTTACGATCTAAAACCCCAAATACTAATACATACATACATACATACACACTAGAGAGCCTGTGCCCGTGCCCGTACCCGTGCTGTGCATGGGAAATTGCCCAACATAGTTACTTTTATTACTCGCACAATTACAAGATTACCATAAAAGATCAAACACTAAGAAGATATTTCTCATATAGAATTACATCTTTATCCAATTGCAGAAAGAAAAGAAAGGAAAAAAAATAAAAACTCAAGCCTTAAACATGATTTCAAAATATGGGGGCAGCTTTCTGAAGTGCTTGAACGTCCATACGTATGAACCATCTAAGAAGAAAGAATCTGAGTTCCTTTATTGGTCTTCAATCTCTTTAAAGCACTTCTATACACTTAGCAATAACAGGTACCACCAAATCAGCGTGCAAAAGTGTCATGCATAGATTTGAGTTTAAACCTAGGAAAAATAAATTATATGTGAAAATTAAAGATACCTAGTTCAAGCCCTAGGAAAAATGGGTTATTTATCAAATTTACGTATACCTTGCTAGCTTCAGGGTTCCTTTAAAAATGACTCTACAATGAGGCACATACACTCATGCAAAATTGGTGGATATCAAGCTGCAATAACCTACAATAAAGCAACATTGTATTGTGATTCATTATATATCTATGTGTGTGTGTATATGTGGCTATACAAGATATCCTCATCTATTAAGTTGCAAAGGGTTTTATTCATCATTGAATAACTTGGTTTCCCAAAGTTCAAGCATGAATTTCAGGAAGCATCTCTATCCCCACTTATCCCAAATTACCGGGCAGATTGAGCATGAAGATACAAGCAAGTCCGCTGGCAAGCCTGTAGGCTATTGGCTTCTTCCTATATCCCTGTTCGGGAAAGCTATTGATTCCATTACCGAACCAAAAAAGATTATTCCCTTAGTTCTACCTACCACCCTTTCACACTGTTTAAGGGGCAGCATCTATTGAGAGTGGATTTCAGGTGAATTATGCAAGTGAATGCAATCACGTAGAATAGTGTCATCAAATGAAAATATTAGCAGCACTTGATTATAAAAAAGAATGAGTCATGGTAAAATATTCAGATTTACCAGTAGATACAACATATACAAAGAACCCTAAAAGAATAACATACCTAGTATAATCTCACAAGTGGAGATTAAGGAGGCTTGTCCCTACCTTGTGCAGGGAAACAAATTGTTTCTGCTCGGTTTTGTATGAATCTTCGTGGAAGAAGAAGAAGCGGTTCTGTTACAATGTCTTCTTCTACTTGACCAAGCAGAGTATATATGCTTTCAACACCTTGTTAAACATCCTTTATTGCCTTCACTTTTCCTGCTCAAAGTAACTATGTTGTCTTTGATTGAGAATCTGCATGCACTTTGATATATAATCCGTCGTTAGAAATATTTGGATGATAATCCTTTTGCACTATATACCTCGAATATGTTATGAGTCACTCTTTTGCTGGTGTTTGTGTACTCGAAAATGGCCCTATAAACTGCTGCTCGGCTGAACATGTTCATGTTTTCTACTGTTGCTTCTAGAAGTTTACCGCCAACGTTGTCAAAATAAATGTTAATCTCTTCACTAACGTGCCAATGATATGTAAGTGAAAAGGCGAAGTTATATTCGGTCGTTCCAATGATTTTTTTAGATATCCCTTGAAATGTAAAAGCAATATTTAGCACTTTAAGGGGTAGGCAGAACTTCTAAGAACTGACTTAAGATCATATTCTTACTTATAGTTGAATGAGGTCACAAAGTCCAAGTTTCTGTTTTGTAATTTAGGTAAACTCTATATGAAGTTTCTTATTTTCCTACTAAATATGTCCAACTGAACGAGAAGCAATCCACTAACACTTGTAGCTAAAATTAAAATAATGGCGAAAGGTGCTCCATATCAAGTTAGATTAATAGTAGTTTAACACACTTTCATTTGGATGTCACATTCTTTTAACTTTAGTTAAATCAATATAGCAGCTTTGTGTAATTCAACGGCTAAAAATGATATAGTATGGTCCTATCGGGGTTTTAAAAAATGAATATGGCACGAAATGAATAATATGCCCCATCAATTAATAATTCTAATTATAAAGTTGCGATGGTTTTGATTGAATATGTACCAACGACTCTAACATGGTAAAACAATGGAAAGAGCAGTTTTTCACAATCTAATTTGGGTGATCACAATCTTTTAATTAAAGCTCAATGAATATAGCAGCATTATAATTTTTTGATCGGTAAAGGGTAACTTTGTATGAATAATAGTAAAACCAGCAAGAAGATGTTGCTCAAAAAGTTACAAATAGCAATTTTGTGTAATTCAACACCTAGAACTGATAACATGGTCTTATCAAACTTATGAGAGATGATTATGATAGAAAAATCAAGAATATGTCTCATTAACTGATAATTCTAATTATTAAGGTCTCTAAAGATGACTTTGATGGAATATTTACAAAGAACTCCAACATGGTAAGACAATAAAAAGCCCATGGGATTGAACTCATTCAACAATGTGCGTCTTTCATTCTGTTGTATTCTCGCCATCTAAAAGCTTACTACCAAGCCAACTTTCTTGAAGTCAGGCTAATCAGAGACCATGACTCTCCGTACCATAAAGTAACATGCGCTAACTTACCTTTTCAGGAATGATGACAAGTGAATAACCTTTGGCTATTTGCAAGCAATTTCGCGCTTCAACTGATTTCTATATGAAATGGGTCAATTTGTATCTACAGGTAAACAATAGTTTCTTTCTTTATCTTTGGAGAATTTTAGTTACGGCAGAATACATCGGCACGCCATTAAACTTGTCCTTATTTTTTATTTTGACACTTCATCTTAAATTTGTTCCATTTGAACACTCCAACCACATCTCGAATGTATCATTTAGACACAAAATGATGATATGGTATAGAGCGTGTATTACACCACTTTTCAGAGCGTGACAAATAAATTTTTCTTTTTATAATCTTTTTTTCTTTTCTTTTCTTTTTCCTCCTATTTTTTTGCACCTCATGTCCAGGTCATCACCTTCCCCTCTCTCTCCCTTCAACCACTCCATCACCATTCACCTTACTTCTAAATTTTTATTACCGAAATAAATGGAGCTTGCCGGAAAAATCACAAAAAGCTATTCTTCTTTGTTGCTCTCCTCTTTTTCTCAACTACCATTCTTTCTTCTCTAATTAGCCACTTTTAAAGACCTAAGCCCTACTTCACCACTCCCAGATCCCATTTCCCAACTCCCTACGTCCTCTCAATTGTCAAAAACTAAAGCTCCTGATTCAATCTGCAAGAAATTCGTGATTCCCACACAATTACGACTCTTCTCCATTCGCAAAAACAACGATTGAAAAGCTCAAATAATATCAGGAAATGGGAGTGAAGGATTTTTGTTCCGAATTCTAAACGAATCGGAGTCGCATGGACAGAGAGTTATTATTCCGAGTAACACATACAAAGTTGTTATTGAAATTTACGTATCATCTCACGGGTATGATGAACTTTGGTACTCAAATCCGTCTGATTCGTACATAGAGAGAATAATAGTTTGACTACCCAGAGAGGCCACGAATTGTACAGGGAAGTTTTATTGAATATAGATGAGAATCTGGTAGGATTTATGGTTCCATTCTCTCTGATTTTCACAGATGGAATTAATCCTCTGTATTGGGATCCAGTTGTTTCAATAGGGGCATTTTATTTTCCTTCTTACGACATTGACCTAACACCATTTTTGGGGCTTTTACTTGATGGCCAACCCCACTTTTAGGGCTTTGTTCTTTTCTTTTGGAAACAGTAGAGGAGCGTGGGAGGAGAGCCGGGGAAGATGATGGAGGCGATGTAGGATTCTTGTTTTTCTTTAACTTTTTTTTTCAAAAGCTTTGTTTAATTAGTTAATTCAAGTTAAATCCATGTGTCTCTTTTTTATTCGTTACTGTGGCGAGTGAATTACACGCATTGTTTATGTTTGGTTGCTTATGAATTTTGTGTTTAAATGACACATTCGAAGTGTGGTTGGAGTGTTCAAATGGAACGAACTTAAGATGGAGTGTCAAAGTGAAAAGAGATGACAAGTTTAATGGTCTGCCGATGTATTCTGCCTTTAGTTACTGCATATGTGGATCATGCATAACATCGATGGTTTCGACATCATTAAATGAAGAAAATTTGAAAGGTAAAAATCACTTTTGATCATTTTAGGGAATTCATTGTCTTTTTTTTTTCCAAATGAATCATCAACGATTTGAATAATTTATTAAAAACAGATAAATACAACACACAATAAATACAGTTGTTTTATGAGATGGATAAAAAAATTAATGTAAGGTAAGATGTTAGTTCTTATGAGGACTTGCTAAAGTCCTCATTTCGTTGTAGTACCTAATTTTTGTGATTGGGTTTTCTAAAACTTCACTAGAAATAAGCCCATAACACATGCATATGGATATAAGAGAAAAAAAATTAGCTAATGAATTTCATTTCCTGATGTGAATTTCTTTACAGAAGAATAGTGCTGGTAAGTGGCAGCTCAAAGTGAAATAAGCATGGGAAAGCAACAAAAGTCCTCAGAGACAAGATTCTTCAAAAGGTACTCTCTACAAAAGACTGAATGACCCAGCCGGTCGTTTTGAGCATTTACATTCCGTCCAGCTATTTGAAGTTTTGAGTAGCATCGTATGATGCATTATAACTTGTGTGAATTATCATTTTGGTGTTCAGGTTATCCAAAATTGATTTGGAAGAATGATTCTCAACTAAGAAACTTTAAGTTGGAAGAGTTGACCAAATTTGATATTTGAGTATTTGAAGTAACGAGTCGATCGGTCGTTTTGAGCTCTAGCGCATCATTCAGGCTTTGAATAGCTCACTTAAGGTATTATGACTTGCACGTGTGGTCGGAATTGAATTTCGGAAAGTTCGGAGTTGATTTGGAAAGAAATCTCTAATTTTGGAAGCTTAAAGTTAGAAAAATTGACTAAGGTTTGGCTTTTGAGAAAACGACCTCGGAATCGGGATCTAAAGGTTCCAATAGGTTCGTATGATGATTTTGGACTTGGGCGCATGTCCGCATCGAGTTTTGGATGACTCGGGAGCATTTCGGCACCTATTATGGAAAGTTGTCATATTGGAAGAATTTCATGAATTTGGGTTGAAGTGTATTTTAATATTATCGCTGTTCGTTTAGAATTCCGAGCCTGGAAATATCTCCATATGGTGATTCTAGTCTTAGGAGCGCGTCCGGATGTGGATTTGGAGGTCTGTAGGTCATTTCGGGGTCGTTTGGCGAAAGTTGGAAGGTTTTTGAAAGTTTGATGGGAGTGGGATTTTTGATATAGGGTTCGGATTCTGATTCCAAAAGTGGGAGTAGGTCTGTAATGTCAATTATGACTTGTGGGAAAAATTTGAGGTCAATCGCAATTGATTTGATAGGTTGTGGCATCAAATGTAGAAGTTTGAAGTTCTAAAGTTTATTAAGCTCGAATTGGGGTGCGGTTCATGATTTCGATGTTGTTTGATGTGAATTGAGGCCTCGAGCAGGTCCGTCTTATGTTATGAAACTGGTTGGTATGATTGGACAGGGTCCCGGGGGTCCTCGGGTGTGTTTCGGGATTATTTCAGACCAAGTTTGGCTGAGTTGTGGTGGTTGATGTACGGTGTCTGGTTTTGTTCTTCGCGAACGCGAAGGGATTCCCGCATTCGTGAAGAAGGATCTGTTGGTGGCTGACTTTTGAGCTATGCATTCGCGAAGGAGAAGCTGGGGTTATGGGGATTTTAGCCTTCGTGTTCGCGAAGGGTGCAACGCTTTCGCGAAGGTTCGCGTGGTATAGCATCGCGTTCGCGAGCAGTGACTCGCGTTCGTGAAAGGGAGTTTTTAAGCTGGAGATGGTAATGCTTCGCGAACGCGATGGACTTGTCGTGTTCGCGAAGAAGGTCAGACTGGGCAGTGTTCTTTTAAAAATCGGGTGTTTGGCCATTTTTATCTCATTTCCTCCATGGGAGCCGACCTAGGAGAGATTTTGGAGCGTCATTTTCATCGTCAATCATGAGGTAAGTGATTTCTACTAGTTGTGAGTTAAATACAAGGGTTATATATGGATCTAGACATGAAAATTTGTAGAAATTTGGGATTTTATAGAAAAATCTAAAAATTGGTATTTTTGGATTTTGACCACTAATTTGGGCATGGAATTGAGAATAAATTATATATTTAAGTTCGTGATGTTATGAGTAATGGTTATCTTCAAAAAAATTCGAAATCCGGGCATGTGGGTCCGAGAGTGACTTTATCGACTTTTCGAGTGGAGTTTGGAATTTGTCTAAATTGATTTGTTATGACTATTAGAGTATATTTTTATTGGTTTGCACATTGTCTGACTAGTTTTGGAGCAACGGGCACCGGTTTGAGGTGTTAGAGCGGCGATGGAGCCGGTTATAAAATTTTGGAGTGAGGTAAGTCTCTTGTCTCACCTTGTGAGGAGGAAACTACCCCTTAGGTGATATTTATTGTTATGTCCAACTTGTTGTGGGCGCTACGTACGTACGAGGCGACGAGAGTCCATACGTAGCTAAAGTATGTCTAAATCCGGGTAGACTTAGGACCTTATCCTGTAATAATTGAATTATTTGAACTTGTTCTGCTGGCTTATTTAATTAAAGTTATAATTGAAATTGATTTAGAAATGTATCAGGTCAAGATTTAATACCCTGAGTTGTTGCTAAGGTATTCGAAAATGTAAAGAGATGTATTTATTATTGTGCTCATGTACTTTATTGCAAGCGTGTATCTTGTGATTTGGAAACTTCCTTGCTTTCTTGTGGAGCGAGCCGAACGTCTCGGCAGTATCTCTCAGAATGGGATAAATTCCTTTCTTTCTTGTGGAGCAGGCGGAACGCCTCGGTAGTATATAGAGGTGCATCTTTGGTTCGTGTCGTTCGACCCTCGGTAGTGTACACACTACTCCGGCTCGGGCCGAACGACCTTGGCAGAATCATGCGTTATACCACTAGTAGTCTGAATATTCACGAGATAAACTTTTCACTGACGCCCGGTATTTTATGGTATTTATTACCTAATTGGTATTGACACTTGGCATTTATTCTGAGATATTGAGGTAGGATGCATGATCGATAATTTATGCTTAAAAGAAAATAATTGGAACATTATGAAACTTCAGATTCTCCCCTATTTCTGCGTACTTCACAATTGTATGAATTACCGTATTATTTATTTAATTGGACCTCTAGTAAGTGTCGATGTCGACCCCTCGTCACTATTACTCTAGGGTTAGGATAGATACTTACTGGGTACGCGTTGATTTACGACTCATACTACACTTCAGCACATTTTTTGCAGGTGCATATATACCCGGTGGTCTGTTGGACACAGTTGTGGGGAATTACCGTGAGCTGCATTTCATGTTACGATCTGCAGCCTGCAAAGTCTCCATCAGAGTTATTTATGTTTCTTCTATCTAATTTGTATTCCAGACATCTGTTGTATTTTATTATATTTCCTAATTGATGCTCATGCACTTGTGACACAGGATTTTCGGGTTTTCTAAGGATGGTTCATTACTGTGGTTCGTGTAAATACTATTGCTTACCCCGTAAATTCTATTTCTTACTATTTAAATGGTGAAAATTTTGATTCAAAAATACTAAAATGAGTAATTAAGTTAATCATTCACTGTTGTCTTGCATGACGACAGTGTTAGGCGCCATCACGACCTTTAGTTGATTTTGGGTCATGACATTTGACCTTGAATCGTAGTTTTGACAATTCCGTTAAGTTCAGAAGATGATTTTGGACTCGGGCGTACGCCCGGATTTGCAGTTTGATATTTCAAGAAGGTTTCGACGCTAATTGGCGAAAGTTGAAAATTTGAAGGTTTGGAAAGCTTATAAGTTTGATCAAGAGTTGACTTTGAGGATATCGGATTTGGATCGTGGTTTCGGAAATTGGAATAGCTTTATTATGTCATTTGGGACTTGTGCGCAAAATTTGAGTTCATTCCAAGTTGATTTGATATGTTTCGGCACGATTTTTGAAAGTTGAAAGTTCAAAGTTCATTATATTTGATTTGAGGTACGATTCGTCGTTTTAATGTTATTCTGCGTGATTTTAGGCCTCGAGTAGGTCCCGTGTTATATAAAGAGACTTGTTGGTATATCTGGACGGGGTCCCCAGTGGCTCGCATGCGTTTTGGACGAGGTTCAGATCGTTTTGGATTATTTTGGCTAAGGTTGGTTTGGCAGGGGTTCTGGTGCGGCCACACTTGCTGGGCTTTGGGCGTAGGTGCAGATTCGCAAAAGTGTCATGGCCCGGAATTCCCACTGTCAGGACAGTGATGGTGCCTAACATTACACTTGCTAGGTAAGCCAACGTTAGAGAATTATTAATCCAATCCTTATTCAATTCAGTAAATAACAGCAAATAAGCTAAAGTGAATTATAACGAGTGCGGAAATACATAACAGCCTCAATATTTACTACAACCCGGATCTGGAGTCATAATTCACGAACTTCTAAGATTTACTATAAGTAAAAGTCTGAAAGAAATACAACTGTTTTGAAAGGAAAAAAACAGTAAAGTACAATGTCTAGAAGGGGACTCCAGGATCTGCAGACGCCGGCAGATCTACCTTGGGTCTTCAGTCGGATGAATCCAGTAGCTAATCTCACGATCAGCTCGGACCAATACCAAAATTTGTACAGTAAGTGCATAGTACAGTATCAGTACAACCGACCCCATGTACTGGTAAATACCGAGCCTAACCTCGACGAAGTAGTGACGAGGCTAAGGTTGGTCACTCATACTAAAACTTGTACGCAGTATATATAATAAAGGCATAAAAGGGAAAGACAGAATAGAATAAAGCAGTAAATTGCAAGATGCAGCTACAACTTCAGGATATAAGCCAACAGCATTCAGAATTCACCAATCCTTAATAGCAACAGAGAATACCATAAAGTTAACACAACTCAGGGACACAAAAACACATAGGTTGTTGCGGCGCACAACCCGATCCCACCGTACGTCTCATATTCCTTCCTTATTTCCTCACAATGACACAAACAACAATGAATATATATATATATATATAAAATATTGCAGCGTGCAACCCGATCCCAGCATATCACAATATCATAATCATAGTTCACCCTTATACCACCAAAACAATCCACCATTATTACACATGTTGCGGCGTGCAACTCGTTTCCACCGTACAGTATAAATTCACCCTTATTCCACCTCAACATATCACCCTTATTTCACCTGTTGTAGCGTGCAACCCGATCCCACCATATCAATATTAAGTACTCAGTATGCACAGTAAATTCACAATTCGAATCACGGAAGCCTTTCACAATACTTAGGCACCAGACCGAAACAAATAGGAAACGTGTACACTGTAAACGCTCACATAAATGATACTATACAGCGAGACCAATCCGGAATTTACAACTAAAAGATACAGATTAAACAGCTTAAGAAAATAGTAAGAGATTATGAAATTAATATCATGAACATGAAGAACAATGACTAACAAGGAGCAATTAGGTATGGGAACACAGTTAGAGCATGTAACAATTAAGACAGGGAAAGAGATAATATAGGAAAAGCGAGAAAACAGGGAAAACAGATAATTTATTGGCGCATAAGTACTCGTCACCTCACATATATGCCGCTCACATGAAATTCACATAGCAAGTAGTCTGAGGGTTCCTAATTTCCTCAAGTCAAGGTTAGACACAACACTTACCTCGCCCCAAAGACCACTCATTGCTCAATCATAGCCTTGCCTCTCAAACAAGCTTTCCGGACCAATAGAATCTAGCAAATTACCAACCAAACGATTAAAAATAAGCCTTAGGAACTACCCACGATTGCAAGAATTCAATTTAGGCAATTTTTTTGAAAAAGTAAACACCCGGGCGCCCGCTTGGTCCAAACCTGAAATTCAGACCAAAACCTGATTACCCATTCACCCCCGAGCTTGGTTTTATGATTTGTTTTGGAATCCGGCCTCAATTTGAGGTCTAAATCCCTAATTTACCAAATCTCTAATTTCTACCCAAAAAGCCCCAATTCCACCACGAAAACTCTAGATTTTAGGTTGAAAACTTGTGAAATGTATTGAAGATTGAAAGGAAATAGGTTAGAATCATTTACCAATGATTTGGGGAAGAAGGAGTCTTGGAAAAATTGCCTCTAAGGTCTTAGGTTTTGAAAATTTGAGAAATGAACCAAAAATCCCGTCTAAGTCATATTTTGTTCAGCTGCAGCTGTCGCATTTGCGATTGCGAAGCCCGCAAATGCGAGAAAAGATTCCCAAATGCGAAACTCCCACATTTATGATGCCTTCGCAAATGCGAACAAAATGTTCGCAAATGTGGAATCTGAGGATGGCAAATGCGACCCTTATCTTCGCAAATGCAAAGAATCCCCCTCCCCGGATCCCATCGCAAATGCGAAATTTTGTTCGCAAATGCGGACATTGGCCCTCCGCAAATGCGACCTCATTATCGCAAATGCGAACCTAGGCTGACCTAGGCACACTTCACAAATGTGAAGAGATGGCTCGCAAATGCGGACCTGACAGAAGATGGGGATGTTCGCAAATGCAAACTCCAATATCGCAAATGCGAGATCAAAGGCCAGTTCCCAGAAATTGCAGAAACCAGCAATTATTCTAAGTCTAATTCACTCTGTAGCCTATCCGAAACTCACCCGAGCCCTCGAGGCTCCAAAGCAAACATGCACACAAGTCCTAAAAAATCATACGAACTTGCTCGCTCGATAAAAACACCAAAATAGCACCTAAAACTATAAATTGAACACCAAATCAAATGAAATTTTCAAGAAAACTTTGAAACTTCTATTTTCACAATCGGACGTCTGAATCACGTCAAACCAACTTCGTTTCTTACCAAATTTCACAGACAAGTCATAAATACGGTATTGGGCCTATACCGGGTCTCAGAACCAAAATACGGACCCATCATCCAAAAACGCAAACTTTGGTTAAACATTTCAAATTCATTAAGCCTTTAATTTTCAAATTTTGACAGAGCCCAATATCTCGGGCTAGGGACTTCCGAATTTGATTCCGAGCATGTGCCCCAAGTCCCAAATCACGGTACGGACCCACCGAGTTCGTCGAAACATGAATCCGGATCTGTTTACTAAAAATGTTGGCCGAAGTCAACTCAAATGAAGCTTTTAGGCAATAATTCTTATTTTTCTCAGTTTTTAACATAAAATCTTTCTAGAAAGACGCCCGAACAGCGCAGGCAAATCGAAGAAGGCTAAAATATGATTTTTTAAGGCTTTGGATCACAGAACTAGGTTTCAAAACATGAGATGACCTATCGGGTCATCACATTCTCCACCTCCTAAAACAACTGTTCGTCCTTGAACGGACATAGAAAAGTACCTGAACTGGTGAAAAGGTGGGGATATCTACTCCGCATGTCCGACTCGGATTCCCAAGTAGCTATCTCGACGGGCTGACCTCTCCACTACACTTGGACTGAAGGATAACTCTTCGACCTTAACTGACGAACCTTCCGGGCTAGAATAGCCACCGGCTCCTCCTCGTAAGTCAAATCCTTATCCAATTAGACAGAGCTGAAATATAATACATGGGACGGATCGTCGTGATATTTTCGGAGCATGGACACATAGAACACCGGATTAACTGCTGATGACCCCGAGGGCAACGCAAGCCTATAAGCCATATCTCCCACTATCTCCAGAATCTCAAAGGGCCCGATATACCTAGGGCTCAACTTGCCTTTTTCTCCGAACCTCATGACACCCTTCATGGGTGATACCCGGAGCAACACTCTCTCCCCGACCATGAATGCAACATCATGAACTCAACGATCGGCATAGCTCTTCTGCCTGGATTGAGTTATGCAAAGTAGATCCTGAATAATCTTGACCTTATCCGAGGCATCATGTACTAAGTCTGTACAGCAACACTCTCTCCCCGACCATGAATGCAACATCATGAACTCAACGATCGGCATAGCTCTTCTGCCTGGATTGAGTTATGCAAAGTAGATCCTGAATAATCTTGACCTTATCCGAGGCATCATGTACTAAGTCTGTACAGCAACACTCTCTCCCCGACCATGAATGCAACATCATGAACTCAACGATCGGCATAGCTCTTCTACCTGGATTGAGTTATGCAAAGTCGATCCTGAATAATCTTGACCTTATCCAAGGCATCATGTACTAAGTCTGTACCAAACAACCGAGCCTCCCCCGGCTCAAACCACCCAATCGACGATCGGCACTGCTTACCGTATAATGCCACTTAGGGAGACATCTGAATGCTCGACTGATAGCTGTTGTTGTAGGCGAACTCTGCAAGGGGAAAGAACTGATGCCACGATCCTCCGAAGTCTATGACACATGAGCGGAGCATATCCTCGAATATCTTAATAGTGCGCTCTCGAACTGTCCGTCCATTTAAGGATGAAACGATGTGCTCAAATCAACCCGCATGCCCAACTCACGTTATACTTCCCTTTAGAAGTACGAGGTGAACTACATACCTCGATTAGAGATGATAGACGCGGTCACCCCATGAAGACGTACAATCTCGTAGATGTAAATCTCTCGAAGAATAGGTAACTGCCCCATGAATGAAATGGGTTGACTTGGTCCGCCTGTCCACAATGACCCAAATTGCATCAAACTTCCTCTAAGTCCGTGGGAATCCAAGAACGAAATCTATAGTGATACGCTCCCACTTTCACTCAGGAATCTCTATCTTCTGAAGCAAACCATCGGGTCCCTGATGCTCATACTTTACTTGCTGACAATTTAGACACCGAGCTACATAGGCAACTATATCCTTCTTCATCCTCATCCACCAATAATGTTGTCGCAGGTCCTGATACATCTTGACGGCACCTGGATGAATAGAATACCGGGAACTGTGGGACTCCTCAAAAATCAAATCAAAAAGTCCATCCACATTAGTTACACAAATACGACCATGTATCCTCAAGACTTTGTCATCTCCAACAGTAACCTGCTTGGCACCACCATGTCGCACTGTGTCCCTAAGGACCAATAAATGAGGTTCGTCGTACTGCCGATCTCTGATACGTTCAAACAAGGAGGACTGAGCGACTGTACAAGCTAGAACACGGTTGGGATCTGAAATATCCAACCTCATAAACTGGTTGGCGAAAGTTTGAACATTTGATGCAAGCGGCCTCTCACCGACTGGAATGAACGCAAGGCTCCCCATACACGCTGCCTTTCTACTCAATGCGTCGGCCACCACATTGGCCTTCCTGGGATGATATAAGATGGTGATATCATAGTCCTTCAATAGCTCCAACCACCTCCTCTGTATCAAATTGAGATCCTTTTGCTTTCACAAATACTGAAGGCTCTGATGATCCGTGAAAACCTCACACGACACACCGTAAATATAGTGCCTCCAAATCTTCAGCGTATGAACAATGGATTCCAACTCTAAGTCATGGACAGGGTAATTCCTCTCGTGAACCTTCAACTGCCATGATGCATATGCAATCACCCTGCCCTCCTGCATCAATATCGCATCGAGCCCAAAACGCGACAAATCACAATATATCGTATAAGATCCTGAACATGTGGGTAACACCAACACCAGCGCTGTAGTAAAAGTTGTCTTGAGCTTCTGAAAGCTCACCTCACACCCGTCTGACCATCTTGACAGGGCACCCTTCTGGGTCAACCTGGTCAACGGGGTTGTTATAGATGAAAACTCCTCCATAAGTGACGATAATAGCCCACCAAACCCAAGAAACTTCTGATCTCCATGGCTGAAGTGGGTCTAGGCCAGTTCTGAACTAACTCAATCTTCTTTATCTATTTGAATGCCATCTGCTGATACAACGTGGCCTAAGAAACTGATTCCAACCAAAACTTGCACTTCAAAATTTTAGAATATAATTGGTTGTCTCTCAGAGTCTAAAGCACAATCCTAAGACGCTACTCATACTCCTCTCAACTACGGGAGTAGATCAAGATATCGTCAATAAACACAATCATGAAGAAGTCCAAATAAGGCTTGAACACTCGGTTCATCAAATCCATAAATGTTGATGGGGAATTGGTCAACCCAAAGGACATCACTAGAAATTCATAATGCCCATACCGAGTCCGAAAAGTTGTCTTAGCGATATCGGATGCCCTAATCCTTAACTGATGGTAGCCAGATCTCAAATCAATCTTCGAAAACACCTTGGCACCCTAAAGCTGATCAAATAAGTCGTCAATCCTCGGCAATGGATACTTGTTCTTGATGGTGACTTTGTTTAACTGTCGATAATCTATACACATCATCATCGATCTATCCTTCTTCTTCACAAAAAACACAGGTGCACCCTAGGGCGAGACACTAGGTCTAATGAATCAATTATCAAGCAAATCCTGCAATTGTTCCTTCAATTACTTCAACTTTGGCTGGGCCATACAGTATGGCGGAATGGAAATGGGCTAAGTGCACGGAGCCAAATCAATACAAAAATAAATATCCTTGTCGGGTGGCATCCTCGGCAGGTCTGCAGGAAAAACCTCTGGAAACTCACGAACAACTAGCACTGAATCCATGGAAGGAACCTCCGCACTAGAATCGCAGACATAAGCCAAATAAGCTAGACACCCCTTCCCGACCATACGTCGAGCCTTCATATAAGAGATAACCCTAATGGTAGAATGGCCAGGAGTCCCCCTCCACTCTAATCGATGAAACCTCGGCAAGGCTAAGGTCACTGTCTTGGAGTAACAATCCAATATAGCATGATAAGGTAACAGCCAATCCATACCCAAGATAACATTAAAATCAACTATATCGAGAAGTAGAAGATATACACTAGTCTTAAGACTCCCAATGGTGACTACACATGAATGATAAACGCGGTCTACCACAATAGCATCTCCCACAGGTGTGGACACATACACAGGAGCACTGAAAGAATCACTAGGCGCAACCAAATATGAAGCAAAATAGGATGATACATAGGAGTAAGTAGATCCCTGATCATATAGAACTGAAGCATCTCTACTTCAAACTGAAATAGTACCTGTAATAACAGTGTCGGATGACTCAGCCTCAGTCCTGGCTAGAAAAGCATAACATCGGGGTTGGGCCCCACCACCCAGAACTACATCCCTGGGACGGCCTCTAGCTGGATGGCCTCCACCTCTAACGGCCTGACCTCCACCTCTAATAATATAGCCTCTACCTCTGGCTGCATGACCCCTCCCTCTGGTTGACTTACCCCTCCCTCTGGGTGGCTGAGCAGGTGGTGCAAAAACTGGTGCCAGAACCATGGCACGAGAACCGTGATGCTGTGGCTGGACGCCTAATAATCTCGGACAGGTCCTCCTGATATGCCCATAACTCATCCATCCTAGTACTGTGGCTATGGAAACTGAGACTGGCTCGAATGGGCCGGATGACCACAGTAATAACTCTGAATAGGAGGTGCACTAATAGGAGTTGGTGGTGCACTGTAGGTTAGTTGTCCAGAATGAGGCACATAAGGGCCACGACTCCCTGAGGCACTGTGGGATGCCTGAAGCGCTGAATGAGACGGCCTGGGAGGATGGCCCCTACCAAAAGTACCCCTGCCTCCAGATGAGGCACCGCTGAACCCACCAGAATAACGAGTTCTTTTTTCAGACCCCTGACCTCCCTGTGCAAGAACCATCTTGACTCGCTTGGCGACATTGGCATCCGCCTGAAAAGAAATCTCACCCCCAGTCTCCTTAGCCATCTGCAATTGGATAGGCTGATCAAGTTTGTCAATAAACCTCCTCACCCTCTCTCTCTCTCTCTCTCTCTCGGTAGGAAGCAGAAGAAGAGCATGACGGGCCAAATCCACAAAACGGGTCTCATACTGAGTAACAATCATACTGCCCTGCTGGAGACGCTCAAACTGATGACGATGCTCCTCTCTCAATGTGATAGGAAGAAACTTATCTAGGAAGAGCTGAGAGAACTAGTCCCAAGTGAGAGCAGGCGACTTAGATGGTCTGTTCAACAAATAATCTCTCCACCATTTCTTGGTGGAACCAGTCATCTGAAATGCAGCAAAATCGACCCCATTGGTCTCCATTATACCCATGTTCCATAGAACCTCATGACAACTGTCAAGATACTCTTGGGGATCCTCTGAAGAAGCACCACTGAAGTGAACTGGAAAGATCTTGGTAAACATGTCCAACCTCCATAAAGCCTCAGAATACATAGGTGACCTATCACCGGTCTGTGCCGCAACAACCGGCTGAACTACTCCGACTGGATGAGCTGCTGGAGTCTGATACTGGGGAGCCATCTGATTCGGAGTGTAAGTAGCACGAGTCTAGGATCCTCCTCCAGCCCGGGAGACGGCTGGTGCCATGGGAGATGTGACAGTCTGGGCCACACTCTCCATAAGGCCCACCAAACGGACCAAAGCATCCTGAAGCACTGGGGTGGCAATGAACCCTTCGGAACCTGAGCTGGTTGATGCGTGGCTAGAATTCATGATTTTAAGCATTATATACCTTGCATTTTATGTGCT
>ML387769.1:44398-69062 GCA_005239525.1 Nicotiana knightiana | reverse complement strand
TTATATATATATATATATATATATATATATATATATATATATATATATATATATATATATATATATTTGAGTAATTAGTTGTTAATACTGTATTATATGATTTTGAGGTTGTTTTGAATAGTTTTTATATTTTTATTTTTTATCCGGATTAGCTTATTATTTAGCAAATATGTATGAAAATTGTATATTACACTTTTGTTACAGTTGTTGAATAATTTGTGTTACTTGTTAACTACTTCTATAATTGTACAACAACAATATGTGATTTTAGTGTTATTTAGTGCCATTTAATGTAGTAGAACTGTAAATAAAATTTAATTTATGTTAAAAAATATTATTTATTGCCAGTTAAAATAGTGTGCCTTTAATGCTCTTTAGTATTCTTTAGTGAGAACAATAATTACATGTCCTCATTAGCTAACCCGTTTAGAGTAATCAATTACGAATCAGATATTAATCAATTATTAATTGTATAATAAACGCATTATTAGATATGAACCATAAAATAATTAGTTATAAAAAATAATATCAAATAGTTAAACAAATGAACTATTTAGTATTAACTTAATGAGTAATACGATTATTAAAAAATTGATAGTACGTAAAAGAGACTGCCATTTTTTTTGGGTTAAAAGTATCAACTTAAGATATAAATAGTTACAAATGCAACAAATACTTAATAGTAATTTTTATAAAAATAATTAATAAAAATATCTCGATAAGCTAAATGAATTAAATATCTAATTTTCTTATAACGATGAATTGTAACGACACGACCGGTCGTTTCGAGAGTTATAGCCATGTTTCCCCCATTTCTGCTTCCTTTTGTGTTACTCAGCTGTATTGTATTGTATCGGGTTGGTTGATTCGGGTTCAGAGTGGTTTCGGAGTGGAATGAGACACTTAGTCTCCTAATTAGAAGCTTAAGTTGGAAAAGTCAACTGGATGTGGACGTATGTGTAAACGGTCTTGGATTTGGATTTTTATGGTTAGATTAGCTCCGTTAGGTAATTTTGGACTTAGGAGCGCGTCTGGAATGTAATTTGGAGGCCCGTGGTAGAATTAGGCTTGCATTGGCGAAAGCTAAAAATTTGGCGATTTTGGCCGACAGTGAAAAATTTTGATATCGAAGTCTGAATGAAATTCCGAAAGTTGGAGTAGGTTCGTAGTGTCATTTGTGACGTATGTGTTAAAATTTGAGGTCATTCGGACGTGGTTCGGTAGGTTTCGGCATTGTTTGCGAAATTTGGAAGTTTAGAAGTTCTTAGGCTTGAATCCGAGAGTAATTTGGTGTTTTGATGTTGTTTTGAGTGTTCCGAAGGTTCGACTAAGTTCGTATGTTGATATATGACTTGTTGGTATGGTTGGTTGAGGTCCCGAGGGCCTCGGGTGTGTTTCGGGTAGTTAACAGATCAAGTTTGAAGTTGGAGAAATTGCTGAAGTTGGTTGTTGCTGGTTTCATTGCATCTGTGAGGGTTTGGCCGCAGGTGCGGTGGGTAAGGCGCATGTGCGGGATTCCAGACCCACTCCAACTTCCGGAATTGGAATCCGACCCCAATATCAAAAAGTCCACTTCCGGTCAAACTTCTCAAAACCTTTAAATTTCTAACTTTAGCCAAATGACTCCAAAATAACCTACGGACCTCCGAATTTACTTCCGATCGTGCTCTCACTACAAGAATCATCATACGGAGCTATTCCCAGACTCGGAATCCCAAACAGACATAAATAACACTGAAATGCACTTCGATCCAAATTTATGAAATTCTTCTAAAATGCTAACTGCCACAATATGTGCCGAAACGCTCATGCATCATCCAAAACCCGATCCGAGCATACGCCCAAGTCTGAAATCATCATACGAAGCTGCTGGAACCTTCAAATCCCGATTCCGAAGTCGTTTACTCAAAAATCTAATATTAGTCAATTCTCCCAACTTAAGGTTTCCTAAATGAGAATTCTCTTTCCAAATTGACTCCGAACTTCCCGAAATTCAATTCCGACCATGCCTACGAGTCATAATACCTGAAATGAAGCTGCTCATGTCCTCAAACTGGTGAACGACGCGATAGAGCTCAAAACGACCGGTCGGGTCGTTACAGTACACAACTAAACTGACCTACAATTTCCTCGCACCCACTAAGTCAAGCAAGCTGCAAATAAGTATGAATATGGTCAGAGCATCTTAATATCTTATTACATCAAATCTATCTCCGTCCTCTTCTTGCTTTCTCTATATCATTAAAGGTATTAAAATTTTAAGGATTAAATTGGAACAATATCGTTCCCAGAACACGTAGAGGGGCTAGAAAGTGATCTTTAACAATCTCAAAAAATTTATGAACACATGATGCCAACTATTATACGTAATTAATGTCCTCAAATTAATATGCATGATCGTAGGGGAACGAATAACATAGACATCCTTGAATGCTAAGAGTAGAACCACTTATGGAATATCATTACGTTTACGTATCGTTACTTGGATCATGCCAAAAGAAAGAATGGATAGCCTTAACATACCCGGAGTAAGGAAAAATCCGTATGATATTCTTGGAAGAAGTTGCACCATACTCCTTTAGAATCGTAAAATCTCATGTTATAGCTCTGACCATTTTATATCACGTATGCTATCTCTCTGAAGCGTGATGTTGTATCTTCACAACATTATTTGTGTAAATCACATTGAAAAAGGCTTAAAGAATGCCAAAGTGCCTATATTTGTATGATTCACGTTCAAAAGGCTTAAGCTAAGCGAATCTTGTTAAAGGATCTAATAAGGTGACACCTTGCCATGTCTTTATGAGTCACATAGTGGCTTTTATTGCCAAATTGAAGGGCTGCCACGTTTTTGTAGTTCAAGCCTTATCCAAAATCACCATTAATTGACCACTAATCTCATGATTAATTTGATATATCCCACTATCCAATAATTTACCAATTATCCACATAATTAAGAATCATCTCAAATTACTTAAAATACTACTAACTTTTAACACACCTTATACACCTTACTATCATGGTCATGTAGTACCTTGTATGGCACTAGTTCATAAATATCGGCTATTATAGCTCGGACATTATTTTTATCCCAAAATGTCAAACCTCGACGAAGCTCATTTCCTTCGATTCGTTCCCCCTCTCATCTTCACGAATTTACTTATCACTTGTTATAAATATCATAAATACTTATAACCTCAAAAAAATAGTCTTATCCTCATCTTAAATTACTACTATTAAAGTATTAAAATATTAATAGGTACCATATAAAATCAATACATACACTATTATTTCGTTAAAACATCCATGTAAAAATACATATATTTTCTCAACTTTTAATTTTTCTAATCTCGTATAAAGAGTACAAATTTTCGTACGCTTAATTCTAAAAATGGTAAAAACATAACCTTCTATATATATATTTTAAGAAAATTTTATTTATAAACTTTCTCATATTATGTGTATAATGTACCATATCCAAAAATAGTAATAATGGTAACTATCCAAAATTATACTTACAAAATATTTACTACAATACTCCACTTAAAATAAAATATCATACTAACATAATATCTAACGGTATCAAGGTTGTAAACTTACAGGGTCTCATAATAATAATATCTTAAACCTTCTATAACCTCCTAATAGACATAATCCCTTCGAACTCATGTGGATTTACTATGGCACATCCTAATGCTAAGGTACGAGATGTAACATCCTTCCTCCCTTTAGAAACATTCGTCCTCGAATGTTAACTCTTTGGGATTTTCAAAACTCTCGCTAGGGTCTCCCCTGTATACTAAACTAAAACCAAACCTCTATCTGAGCTCTGGACTATTTACAACCTTTTGTACTTAAGTATCTCGTATCTTCTTCATCTTTACCTTACTTACCTTTCAATCTTGCATCGTATCTTCTGTTTCTTTCATAACTTCCCTTCCACATAATTAGAAATTACATCTACGCCTTAAAGCTCTATTTTGATAGCACCTCTAGTGCATACAAAATTCGGTGGAAATTTTATAATGACTTCTTACGACTTAGCTCTATGGCACGGCCTAGAAACAAAAGAAGGGTAACATTTCCAAAATGCCCTATAGCCTCTCAATTATAAATGTGACGCGCAACACACCCATAAGTGAGACTCTACTAGGCACGGCTTTGTAGAGTCCCTAGGACACGACCCACTCTGATACCACTTTGTCGCGCCCCAAACCTGGGGAGGCGTGGCTGGCACCCGGTGCCGAGCTGGACCGAGCGAACCACTCTGTAACTCATGATCATTCGACCAAAACTAGAACATACATAGGTCGAGTTGGCTGAACTCATTCCGTTTGTATCTATCATGGGCCAACATGGCCACAACTCATAATGTACAAGTGTAAGTGGGCGAACACTGTATCAATAAACTATCGTTCTTAAAACATGAATACATATGGGCCGTCAAGGCCTCGACATACTATACAAAATGAACCTCTGTCTATAAAGCCTCTATGATTATTTGACATAAAATGGGACAGGGTACCGGCCTACCCATAAGTCTGTAGAAAACTTCTGATACGATGACTCATAGAGTCGGTGCACTCTGAATGAGGTGGAGTCTTACCGATCCTTCACTAAACGCTGACCTCGTCTACCATGAGGGCTCGGTAATATGATTATCTATACCTGCATGCATGAATGCAGCGTCCCCAACAAAAGGACGTCAGTACGAATAATGTACCGAGTATGTAAGGCAGAACTGAAACGTAATAATAAGTCAACAGTACTTTAAAGACATATAAGAATCAACTTGAATCTCTGAAGTGCCACCGTATATGCGTACTTATTATACTGATATACATACAATACTTCTCTTTAAGAGTATTATTCATATTGTATGATGCATGACTACCCAACTGATTAGTGGTAACTGTCCGACCATCCTTCGCACGGTGGTAAATGTATGACTGCCTAACTGGTGGTAAATAATGATACATAACTGCCCAACCGGTGATAACTGCCCGACCGGTCGTAGCTCGATGGTAAATGCATGACTTCCCGACCGGCCATAGCACGGTGGTAAATGAATATGTATGACTGCCATACTTCGTTAGGAAATACAGTTGTAAATTAGGCTACTGACTACAAAAGGAACCAAATGAAATGAAAATCATTTTTAGTGGAAGCCTTCTGCTCGGAGTAATATCCATGAAATGAAAATTATATCTATGGAAACACTCCAAAAGTGAAGCACCAAATCTATGTAATTAGTACACAACCAAACTGACCTACAATTTCCTCTCACCCACTCAGTCAAGCAAGTTGCAAATAAGTATGAATATGGTCGGAGCATCTTAAGATCTTATTACATCAAATCTGTCTCCGTCCTCTTCTTGCTTTCTCTATATCATTAAAGATATTAAAATTTTAAGGGTTAAATTGGAACAATATCGTTCCCAGAACACGTGAATGGGATAGAATGTGATCTTAACAAATCTCAAAAAAGTTATGAACACAGGATGCCAACTATTACACATAATTAATGTCTTCAAATTCATATGCATGATCGTAGGGGAACGAATAACATAAACATTTTTGACTGCTAGAGTAGAACCACTTATGGAATATCATTACGTTTACATATCGTTACTTGGATCATGCCAAAAGAAAGAATGGATAGCCGTAACATACCTGGAGTAGGGAAAAATATGTATGATATTCTTGGAAGAGGTTGCATCGTACTCCTTTAGAATCGCAAAATCTCATGTTACAACTCTCACCATTGTAAATCACGTTGCAATCTCTCTGAAGCATGATGTTGTATCTTCACAACATTATTTGTGTAAATCACGTTGAAGAAGGCTTAAAGAATGCCAAATTTCCTATATTTGTATGATTCTCGTTTAAAAGGCTTAAGCTAAGTGAATCTTGTTAAATGTTCTAATAAGGTGACACCTTGCCATGTCTTTTATGAGTCACATAGTGACTTTTATTTTCAAATTGAAGGGCTTCCACGTTTTTGTAGTTCAAGCTTTATCCAAAATCACCATTAATTAATCACTAATCCCATGGTTAATTTGATAATCTCTCACTATCCAATAATTAATCAATTACCCAATTAATTAAGAATTATCTCAAATTAATTAAAATACTACTCACTTTTAAAACACCTTATACACCTTACTATCATGGTCATGTGGTACCTTGTATGATACTAGTCCATAAATACCATACCTCGAACCGAATTTTTATCCCGAAATGTCAAACCTCGACGAAGCTCATTTCCTTCGATTCGCTCACCCTCTCACCTTCACGAATTTACTTATCACTTGTTATAAATATCATAAATACTTATAACCTCAAAAAATAGTCTTATCCTCATCTTAAAGTACTACTATTAAAGTATTAAAATATTAATAAAGCATGGTACCATATAAAATCAATACATACACTATTATTTCGTTAATACATTTATGTAAAAATATATATATATATATTCTCAATTTTTAATTTTTCTACTCTCGTTTAAAGAATACAAATTTTCGTACGCTTAATTCTAAAAATGGTAAAAATATAACCTGATATATATATATATATATATATATATATAATCTTTCTCATATTATGTGTATAATTTACCATATCCAAAAATAGTAATATTGGTAACTATCCCAAATTATACTTACAAAACTTTTACTAAAGTACTCCACTTAAAAGAAAATACCATACTAATATAATATCTAACGGTATCAAGGTTGTAAACTTATAGGGTCTCATGATAATAATATCGTAAATCTTCTATAACCTCCTAATAGACATAATCCCTTCGAACTCATGTGGATTTATTACGGCACATCCTAATGCTAAGGAACGGGATGTAACAGTTCCATAGCCTGTGTTATCTATCCTTATGTCTTTACTACATATAGGTGGGTCATAATATACCATAACACTTACTTCAGTTTATTATTACCGAGATTTGCAACCCAACTATAGATTACGTTGTCGCTGCTTATCATATATGTATAAATCTAATTCCTTTAATGCTTCCTCATTACTGTTCATCTTAAGAATGACAGCCTAATCTCATCTCATACTTTAGAAATTTTATCCATCCATTGTTGATTCACCTTAATGTTGATCCATAATCTACTACTGATAACTTGAAACCTCTCATGTAATACATTGTCGCTAGGGCTCACGTCACATCAGAGGACATTTGAAGTGATTTTCTTAATCCTCCTAGGGACGATACTATAGTTAAATAACCATATTTCATAGCATCCCAACGTGATTTATCTTATGGGGGTATTCTAATCTCGTGCAGTTCATGAAATCCATTTTCTCAAAATCATTACTCAATCAAAGGGCTAAACGTCATCCTCTTATCATCTATCACAATTAGACCCTTACATTACTATCTGGACAACATTACATCTCTTCTAAATGCTCCTAGTTTTAAACTCCTTTGAGTTCGTTCAGGCTATACTGAGCTTTCTATAACTTATGAAAACTATCAGCTCTCTTGTTTTGAAGGGTTTAATCCCAAGGCCTTACCTATTCTTGTCACCTTCTCACTCACCTTTTCTTATCCTTACTCATATCTACCTAAAACCATATCGCTCTACAATACTTTAGCTTGCGACCTACGCATATCTATTTATACTACTCGCAACCTTCCTTTTAACATGGTAGCACCTTCGATTTCCTTTCATTCCTTTTCAGTTGTCTTTAAATGTAAGATATTACTTTTCAAGGTTGTTCTTCCACTTTCTGCATGGATACTTGGCTTATCTTAGTGCCCACGAATACTAGAACTCCCTGTAATTCATATGATCTCAAATATCAACTTTTGATTTTTTTCTTCTTCCCGTTCATTAGCCACGATAGGTGCCACTTTCTTATGGAGTGAATACAATGTTGTAGTGAGACTGTTGTTACAAGATCATTTCCTCTTTAGGTCACTATGCTTAGGTGGAAACTTTCTTCCTTATTTCCTTAGCAAGGTTTTCGTTGTAGTGCTTAGGGAAGAACTTTTGACTCTTGTAAAGCTGTGAGCTTATTACATTGTATACCTGACGAGATTTTTTATATTTTTACTCGTCTATAATTATCCTTAGTTACGTACATCCACGCCCTTGTAATTATAGGGTTGCTTCTGAACTGAAATGTTGACTATATACCCAGTGGCACTTTATTTTATTTCTGTAACACTTATACGGTACCTTTAACTACCCCAATTCTTATCAGAATGTTTATTAAGGATCACGATGTCATCATATCTGCAAGACTGAGTTCCCTATGTTGGGTTTCACTACGTTTATCTTGCACGATCTGTTGATTTATCTGTATCTTCTTTTGTAGCCATAACTAGACTCTTCCAAAATCAACTACTAACTACTCCTTGGTCCATTCTCATATCTATATTTCGCATAATCTCTCTTGGTTTATTTCCTTTGTCTTAGATTACCTCTCGTATTGGCTCCATATGTATCAATTGTTTATTCGCACTTATTTATCAATAACATCCTGGACGGGAACCCTTACTTCCTCTCCCTGACGTCGTGCTTCCATAATGTTTTGGAGTCGTAGTATATCTGTGGGATTTGAATAAATACCATCTCATTCCTTTCTCCTTTTTACCATATTCTTTCTTTACCATTCCATAGTTACCTCAACAACTTAACTCCGACTTAATACCATATCACACTATATTCCCCCCTTTAGGGGAGTACTAAGATTTAGTACTACGACGATCTACCTACAGATGTTTTACCTCTTCATCATTTGCGTCTTTCACATCATCAATGACCTTTACTCGCCTTATGGTAACCTTTCTGTACTAGGGATATCTGAATTCCTTACGTGCAAGGGTGACACATAATGTAACTGGCAAACTTAGTACCTTAAGCATATATGTGCTCACAGTTCTTGCTTTAAAAGCGTCTTCCTAGATGAATTTTAAAGTTCATTCTTCTGTTGTCTATTATATTATTACTGAAACGCGATCTCTGAAATTCTCACGATGTCGACTATTATCAAATCTTCCGATCCCTAATTCATGTTCAGTATATCTTGTTTACTATCCCATACTGATTTATATTACTCTGGGGTCTAACGTTTCCTTCTGGTAATCACGTTGGAGTCACTAACTCATTTTTTGAAAAGAGGATATGAATTTAGTGTTTATACTTTTATTGTCTCAAAGCATGTCTCCTCTTGTCTTTTTCTTCACTTGACTATTGAGTCAGTCATCCTGTCATACTTTGATTTACCGTTGTCACTCATTTATCACATCTTACTCATAATGCTTCTCTTACTCTCTTCTTATTCTCCTGCTAATATCTATGTCTATTACCTTATTCTGAAAACTTCAACAAAATAGCCTTTCACTTTTAGATCCCCTTGCACCATCTCATTGGCTCTTGGGTCGACTAAACATTCTCTCTTTACTAGGGGCAGAAGTCATCCTAAGGTAAATATTCATCCCTTCTAGGATTCCAGTGCCTATCTTCTGAACTTTCTGAACATCCTAGCATTCATATACGATTGTATTATTCCAGAGTACACCATCTGGCTATCTCCCAATAAGAACTATTACCATGTCCTGCACTACCCTTCAAAAATGTTAGATAATGATAATAATCCATCCACAATTTTGGGTTACTCTCACCCCAACTGGATCCTGATATCCTATACTTCTCTTAAATTATATCTGTTAGCTCCCATATGACATAATTTATATGGGTATGGTCAATTATAAATATCTCTGGTACTGTTGAAATTAACTCAAAATGCTTATATTTCTCTACCTGGATCATAAATATTGATAATATTTATTAACTAGGTACCTCGTATCATTTTCATCTTGTTTCTTTTACTTGCTGAAACTTGTATCTACCTTCTGATTCTCTTATTTCTTTTTACCATATGGGCGGATAAATATTCTTGCCTTAGAGCTCCTTATCAAGAAACTTACACATCTTAGTACACACATGATCTGCTGAAGACCTCACATTTACTCATCATAAGCATGATGCAAAATTGAGTTCCTCTGACTTAACTCTTCCACAACCACATTCAATCTCTTACCAACTGTCTTTCTAGATGTAGGTATCATTATATTATGAATAATAGAATTTAGGAGTTTGATTTCTTTTAACTGAGCCGTACCACACGATTTAGAGTAAGAAGAAAGAGTGACAGTCCTAAATGCCCTGTAGCCTCATGCTTATAAGTGTGGTGCACAACACACTCATAAACAAGACTCTACTAGACACGGCTTGTAGATTCCCTAGGACAGAACTGTTCTGATACCACTTTTGTCACGACTCAAACCGGAGGGCTGCGACGGGCACCCGATACTTTACTCAACCGGGTACCAAAGTAACATATATTTCTTATCGTACTATCATGGGTAAATGTTCCAAAAGGATCATCATGACATAACCGGAATAAAACATAAGGGAATGCTAGACATATAGCGACCTAATATGATATAGAAACTTATACATGTAACATATGGGCCTATAAGGCTGACATGATCATTTGTAAACTCAAAACATAGGCCGACAAGGCCATATAAGTATCCATATACCTGACATCTATCTACAAGCCTCTAAGAGTACATAAACATCATAAAGCTCGGGACAAGGCCCCGCCATACCAATCAATACATGTCCAAATCATGTTGACCAAATAGGTAACTCCGGAGAAACTGGAGTGCACCAACACTTTTTGCTGAGCTGATAGCCTACTATGAGGACTGTCAACCTGTCTATCGGGACCTACATGCATGAAACGCAGTGTCCCCAGGCAAAAGGGACGTCAATACGAATAAAGTACTTAGTATGTAAGGCAGAAAAGCATAAATAAGAACAATAATGTAAAGAGAGATATAGTAGATACAACCTGTAGCATCTGAGTGCCTCTGAGAGATAGTGACATGAAATGCGTGATACATACATATACATAATCTTTTAAAAACATACGCCTCTGTGGGCATCATCATCATCATATCGTACTCGGCCTCGAAGAGGACTCGGTAAAAACGTACCCGGCCATCATAAGGCTCGGTAGAATCATACCCGGCCACGTGGAGATCGGTAAACCCAATTGATCAGTGGTTGCATAATAGGTGTCGTACCCGGCCAACTATAGCGTGGATCGGTAGAGTAAACTAGATACATATAATGCATGCTGGACTCATAGAATCACGTTCTAAACCTTTCAGAGTGCGTAAGGTTATTGCACCTTCGATTAACATTATGGACATCATACCATCAATATGAACTTCACTAGGATTCAAGGATCATACATACTTTATTACAATAACTTTATAAGGAAAGAACAACATGGACAACCTTAGTTGCTAGGAGTAGATTCGTTATGAAATAGCGTATCGTTTACGTTCATTTCACTTTAGATCATGAAAAAAGAAAGAAGTAAGGCCTTAAAATTCCTTAAATACATTGAGTCCTTAATACCTTCCAAGAAATTCTTCAAACAACTCAACTCAATCTACCATAGCATAAGGAGATTCAAAATCAGTGTTGAGTAAAGGCTAAGTGCGCAGCTTAAACTAGTAGCTCGTTTATGTAAATTTGAGAAGCATCTCCCCTGTAACAAGAGCCTCCTCCAATACCATATACCAACAACAATTACCAGAGAAATCCAGCAATACATAATTATCAATAACAAGACATCAGAAAATAATAACAAGTCACAACTACTTCACGACGAGCGGCAAGCTCCAATTGGAATACGTATGCTCCATATCACCCCTTGTAGACTTCTTACTTTAACTTAATAGTATCATTAACATGATAATGAATTTATTCATCAATTATTCCAGCCTTATACCATATATTTATAACAACAAAAACAATTCACAACTCCAATTATCCTCAATTAGAAACTTTATTCACTAGTTCATGTCTAGTCCATCCATTTATCTTAATCAATGTCAAGATAACCTTAAAAAGAAGAAATAAAGAAATATAATTAAATTCTATAGTGGATTCAACTCGAAATATATGTTATATTTAGCTTACAATAGCCCAACACACCACAATCACTTCATACCCAAAACGACAACTATAGTAGTGTCAAACACCCCGAAAATATTACAAAGTACGACTAATCCACCATTTCGGAATTATATGGTGTTACTACACACCATTTCTCCTCAAAAAATACATTAACAAAATCAAAATATACAGAACAAACACAACATGAAATAGCCCACAAAACAGTCTACTACAAGTCGAATAACTCGAACTCACCCCTTCCGATCACCGTCCCCTAAGTTCTAACTATTAGAAAACCAATTTATCAACCTTCCTTGATATTTAAACACTTAAATACAGAAATTAGACGTTTCTTAACTATGAAGTACCTTAACTCGAACTACAAAGAAAAAAAGAGAGGCGGTATAATGATACTTACGTCGTAGGGATCGTTTTAACATTATCGCTACTTGATTTCGTGCCCCGGATGATAATCTTGTTAGAAAAACTTTTGGAGAGATTGAGAGTAAATTTAGTGGTATTATTTTGTCGTGTTCTCTGGAAAATTGAAGAAAGAGACGAGATAGGGATATAAATATCCATTATTTTTGGAAAGTCAAAGAGGTGCTACTTGGCACCCTAGCATTGGTCCTTCTTCCAACGCTTATAAATTTTTATCCGGATGTCGTATGAACGAAAGGATAAGTGAGTTGGAAATTAAATTCCGAGACCTTCAATTTGGTATATAATATGTTACAAAAAGACCTCATATAATAAACAAAATGTATTGCTCAAAAAGCTTTAGTGACACACCTACTTGTCATCTATACAGTCTGTGCAGTCTCGCAAAACAACAAATATCTCTCTACTACGATGTCTTATCGATAATACGTTTAATGCGTTAGGAAATATACTCATAGATATTAAATTTGGCAGGTTTATCATCAAATAATTCAAATTATATTGGGGGAAAAGCTCAGTTATATTTGACCTAATTTTCAGCACATTATGAATGTAACTTGTGATGACCTTTGCCAACTTTTGTTCCAAAACTTGCTTGACTTCAAAACGTAACACACGACTAAAATAACTCATAACATAACCTCCTTATCATTTTAAGCACCCTATTCTCACCCAAAAAGTTCATGTTATAACATTCTAGACATGTCGACTTTCGACGAAACTTATTTTCTTCAATTCGTTTAGCATCTAAGCCTTTCAACCCTTTTGGTACTTGTTATCCACGATCTTAAAGATTTGTAACCTCCAAGGTAAAATGATTAACCTAAGTTATGTACTTTCAAAGACGATCTCATTTCCGAGCTTACATCAAATGACTTACGACTTACTCTCAGGTACGAAAATATGGGGTGTAACAACGGAGTAGAGATTTGATCGAGTTAAGGTAAGTAACGATTGTAAATCTAGTCCTGAGGCTATGGAACCCCGAAATTTAGCGTAATGTGACTATTTTGAGGTGACACACATGCTAGGCGACGGGTGTATGGGCGTGCACCATTGGGGATTGTGACTCGGTCCATCCCGTGGAAACTATAACATTTCAAATTTTGTTGAAACTATATTATACTTGTGTTTTAGAAAGAATTTCTATAAATTGGGCTGGATGCCATGTTTAGGCCTTATGCCAATATTTTTTGGACCCTTAGAGGTCTTTTCTTGATATCCTCTCATTGTTTTTGATTGAAACTCTATACTCAGTCATGTTTATACATATTTACTTCATAGCTCAGCCTCTATTACTCTATTTTGATGCATCATATAAGTGTTGTTTTGGACTGAATAAGTTGATTGCTGAGAGCCCGAGAAGCTGGTGACATTTATGACTGAGTGAGGCCGAGGGCTTAATTTGTGAGGATATTTATGGGATGGGGCTGCATGCCGCAGCATGTTTGATATAGGCCGAGGACCTCATTGATTTATGCCATGATTTGGCTTGATATAACGCTTGAGCTGAAGGATCCCCTCCGGAGTCTGTACACACCCCCGGTGAGCGCAGGTACCTACTGAGTGCGAGTGCCGAGTAACTGGGAGGCATAAGTGATGGTGAGGTTTTCCCTAGGGACTGTATATGAGTGATGTTTTGCACGAGGGGCTGTTTATGATTTCATCATTTTGCTCACCTTTGCATTGAGCCTTTGTTTGAAAATTGTTGAAAGAAATTTTAAGTGATTTTACTGGAACTGTATTTAAACGAGCTGAATTGATTCAAACTCTGGTTTTAAAAGCATGCCATATTTTACTGAGTTTTCGTGATATGAACTTTACTTGCATTATTGCTCGTCACTACTTCTTAGTCTTTATTTATTGTTTTTACTTACTGAGTTGGCGTACTCACGTTACTTCTTGCACCTTGTGTGCAGATCTAGGCGTATCTAGACAAGGTAGCGGCTGTTGATTATTCCAGCTGCAGATTTTCTCGGAGATAGCAAGGTAGCTGCCCGGCGATCGCAGCCCTGCTCTCCTCCCTCTTATCTTCCTTTAAATATATTTAATTATTTTCCAGACTATGTCAGTCTCGATATTTTCAGACAGTTGTTGTAGTTGCTCATGACTAGTGACAACCCGATATCGAGCTTTTCTTTTCCGCACTTTTGTTTTGATTTGAACACCCTTATAAAGGTTTTATATTTAATAGCTTAAAAATTATCTCTAAAATGAAAAATATAGAATTGTTTTGGTAATATGTCGGCTCCTAGTACCACGATAGGCACCGTCACGACGTGGTTAGTTTTGGTCGTGACAAGTTGGTATCAGAGCCTAGGTTATATAAGTCTCACGAGTCATGAGCAGGTTTAGTAGAGTCTTGCGGATCGGTAAAGAGAGGTCCGTACTTATCTTCGAGAGGATGTAGAACCCTTAGGAAAAATATCACATTCTTCAATTCTTGTCGTGCGAATCCGTTGATTCTGGTAACTAAACTTATGTTGTTTCATTCTCTCACAGATGGTGAGGACTCGCATTAGCGGTCAGGAAGACCAGCCACCAGTACCACCAGCCAGGGCCGCGAGAGGTCGAGGTAGTATCTGTAGACCCTCCAATTGATTTAGACCAAGTCCCAGTTGTTGATGCCCCAGCGGGACCAGATCAGGCACCACGTGTGCCTATTGTGATTCCTGGCCTTCAGGAGGCCTTAGCTAAGATATTATCAGTATGTACTGGCCTTGCTCAGGCGGTTTCTATTTCTAAAGCCGCATCTACTTCTCAGACGGGGGGAGGCACTCAGACTCCCGTCGCCTGCACACCGGAGCAGGTTGTTTAGGCACTCTAGACACCGGGGGCACCACCACCCCATCCAGCTGCAACTGCTCAGGACTATGTAATTCCTGTTATTCCTGAGGATGAGTAGCGTAGACTGGATAGGTTTGGGAGACTCCAGCCTCCATCTATCAGTGGAGCAGAGGGTGAGGCTGCTCAGGGTTTCTTTGATAAGTGTTAGAGGATGCTCTGTACAACAGGTATTCTGGAGACCAGTGGGGTCTCGTTCACTACTTTCCAGTTCTCTGGGGCTGCATTCAGTTTGTGGGAGGCTTACGAGAGGTGTAGGCCGGTTGGTGCAGCACCCCTTACTTGGCAACAGTTCTCTGTTCTCTTTCTGGAGAAGTTTGTACCTCAGTCCCGCAGAGAGGAGTTGCGCAGGAAATTTGAGCAGCTTCGACAGGGTGATATGTTTGTGACACAGTATGAGATGTGGTTCTCCAAGTTGGCCCGTCATGTGATCTAGTTGGTTTCCACAGACCGAGAGAGGATCAAGAGGTTTATAGATGGCCTTGGTTTTCATCTCTGATTGCTTATGACTAGAGAAAGAGTGTCTAGTGATACTTTTGATGAGATTGTCGGCATTTCTCGACATATTGAGATGGTTCACGGTCAGGAGAGGGTTGAGAGGGAGGACAAGAGGCCTCGTGGACAGGGTGGATTCAATGGTGCTCCTCATTGGGGGTCAGTTCCAGCACGGCAGAGGTCGTCCATTCATGCATGCTCAGTCAGCTCGCCCAGATCACCGTGGTACATCATCGAGACATGGTTCTCACAGTTCTCATCAGGGCCACTCATTACTCAGTGCCCTCCCAGCCCAGAGTTCGTACCGTGCTCCATCAGTTCATGGCTCCTCCATGCCAAGTTCTTGTACCAATTATGTCGGTGCTAAGGGTTCTCTTCAGTCCCCGTCCCCCGCACCAGGAGGTTGTTTTGAGTGTGGGGATTTTGGGAATATTTGGAGGTAGTGTCCTTGTCTCCATGTGGGTCCACCTCAGTAGAGGAGTCAGCCATCGACTTCAGCACCAATTACTTCACCACCCGCCCAGTCAGCTAGGGGTGGAGGTCAGTCAGCAAGGGGTCGCCCTAGAGGGAGATGTCGATTAGGTGGTGGTCAGGCCTATTTCTATGCACTCCCAGCCAGACCGGATGCTATTGCTTCAGATACTGTGATTACAAGTATTGTTTCAGTCTGTCACATAGATGCCTCCGTATTATTTGACCCTGGTTGCACATATTCATATGTTTCCTCATATTTTGCTCATATTTTGGATATGCCCCGTAAGTATTTAGTTTCATCTGTTCATGTATCTACTCCTGTGGGCGATACTATTGTTGTGGACCGCGTATATCGGTCATGTGTGGTGACTATTGGGGGTCTGGAGACCCGAATGGACCTTTTACTGCTTAGTATGGTTGACTTTGATGTGATATTGGGTATGTATTGGTTATCTCCATGTCATGTTGTTCTAAATTGTCACGCTAAGAACGTGACATTAGCGATGCCGGGATTTTTGAGGGTTGAGTGGAGCGGTTCTATAGATTATGTACCAAGTAGGCTGATTTCATATCTGAAAGCTCAGAGTATGTTTGAGAAGAGTTTCCTATCTTATTTGGCTTTTGTGAGGGAAGTTAGTGCAGAGACTCCTACCATTGATTATGTTCCGGTAGTACGTGATTTTTCGGATGTGTTTCCTACAGACCTACTGGGCATGCCGCCTGACAGGGATATTGACTTTGGTATTGATTTGGTGCGGGTCACTCAACCCATTTCTATTCCACCGTATAGTATGGCACTGGCAGAGTTGAAGGAATTGAAAGAACAACTTCGGGAACTCCTTGATAAAGGGTTTATTCGGCCTAGTGTGTCACCTTGGGGTGCACTAGTTCTATTTGTGAAGAAGAAGGATAGTTCCATGAGGATGTGCATTGACTACAAGCAGTTGAAGAAGTTCACAGTTAAGAACAAGTATCCTTTGCCTCGTATTGATGTTTTATTTGACCAGCTTCAGGGAGGGAAGGTGTTCTCTAAGATTGATTTGAGGTTCGGGTGTCACCAACTAAGGATTCAGGATTCGGATATTCTTAAGACAACTTTCAGGACCTGTTATGGCCATTATGAGTTCTTGGTGATGTCTTTTGGGCTGGCCAATGCCCCAACAACGTTCATGCATTTGATGAAAATTGTATTCTAGCCCTATTTGGACTCCTTCGTTATTGTATTCATTGACGACATCCTAGTGTACTTTCGAATCTAGGAGGAGCATGCTCAGCATTTGAGGATTGTAATACAGAGATTGAGGGAGGAGAAGCTTTATGCAAAGTTATTTAAGTAAGAGTTTTGGCTCGGTTCAGTAGCATTCTTGGGGAACGTGGTGTCCAGTGAGGGTATTTAGGTTGATCGGAAGAAGATAGAGGCGGTACAGAGTTGGCCTAGACTGTCCTCATCCACGTAGATTAGGAGCTTTCTTGGTTTGGCGGGTTACTACCATCTCTTTGTGGAGGAATTTTCATCTATTGCATCGCCCTTGACCAAATTGACCCAAAATGGTGCTCTATTCAGGTGGTCGGATGAGTGTGAGGGGAGCTTTCAGAATCTCAAGACTGCCTTGACCACAGCTCCAGTGTTAGTTCTTCCATCAGCTTCAGGTTCTTACACCATGTATTGTGATGCCTCGAGGATAGGCATTGGATGTGTTATGATGTAGGAGGGTATGGTGATTTCCTATGCCTCGCGCTAGTTGAAGACCCATGAGAAGAACTATCCTATCCATGATCTTGAGTTAGCAGCCCTTGTTCACGCCTTAAAGATTTGGCGTCATTATTTGTATGGGTTTCATTGTGATATCTATACTGATCACCGGAGTCTGCAGCTTCTATTTAAGAAGAAGGATTTTAATTTGCATCAGCGAAGATGGTTGGAGCTTCTTAAGGACTATGATATCACTATTCTGTACCATCCGGGGAAGACCAATGTGGTGGCCAATGCTTTGAGTCATCGAGTGGAGAGTTTGGGGAGTTTAGCATATCTTCCGGAAGCAGAGAGACCCTTGGCATTGGATGTTCAGGCCTTAGCGAGCCAGCTTGTGGGATATGATATTTCGGAGACGAGTCGGTTATTGTCTTGCGTGATCTTCAGGTCTTCTCTTTATGACCGTATTAGGGAGCATCAGTATGATGACCCCACTTGTTCGTTCTTCAGGACAAGGTCCGACGAGGTGATGCTAGGGATGTGACTATTGGTGCTGATAGCGTATTGAGGATGCAGGGCCGGATATGTGTGCCTAATGTAGATGGGCTTTGGGAGTTGATTCTTGAGGAGGCCAACAGCTCGTGGTATTCCATCCATCCGGGTGCTACAAAGATGTACCAGGATTTGAGACAACACTACTAGTGGAGGCGGATGAAGAAGGATATAGTTGGGTTCATAGCTTGGTATCTCAACTGTCAGCAGGATAAGTATGAGCATCAGAGACCAGGTGGCTTGCTTTAGATATTAGATATTCCAAAGTGGAAGTGGGAGCGAATAACCATGGAATTTGTGGTTGGGCTCCCATGGACTTCGAGGAAGTTCGATGCTATTTGGTTCATTATGGATCGGCTGACCAAGTCCGTGAATCTCATTCCTGTTGGTACTACTTATACTTCAGAGCGGTTGGCTTAGATTTACATTCGAGAGATTGTTCGCCTGCATGGTGTCCCAGTTTCCATCATTTCAGATAGAGGTACTCAGTTCACATCGTAGTTTTGGAGGGCCGTGCAGCGAGAGTTGGGTAATCAGGTCGAGTTGAGCAAAACTTTTCACCCTCAAATGGAAAGATAGTCCGAGCGCACTATTAAGATATTGTAGGACATGTTGCACGCTTGTGTCACTGACTTTGGGGGTTCATGGGAACAATTTCTTCCGCTCGCGAAGTTTGCATATAATAACAGTTATCAGTCGAGTATTCAGATGGCTCCCTAAGAGGATTTATATGGAAGGAGGTGTAGATCTCTGGTAGGATGGTTTGATCCGGGTGAGGCTAGGAGCTTGGGTACAGACTTGGTTCAGGATGCATTAGATAAGGCAAAATTAATTCAGGAGCGGCTTCGCACGGCGCAGTCTAGGCAGAAGAGCTATGCGCACAGGAAGGTCCGTGATGTGTCTTTTATGGTTGGGGAGAAGATTTTGCTGAAGGCATAACCCATGAAAGGTGTTATGAGGTTTGGGAAGAGAGGCAAGTTGAGCCCCCGATTCATTGGGCCTTTTGAGGTGCTTCAGAGGATAGGGGAGGTAGCTTATAAGCTTTCCTTTCCACCCAGCTTGTCGAGTGTGCATCCGGTATTTCACGTTTCCATGATCCGGAAGTATGTTGGCGATCTGTCCCATGTTTTGGACTTCGACACTATTCAGTTGGAGGGTGATATGACTTATGACGTGGAGCCGATGGCTATTTTGGATCGGCAGGTTCGAAAGTGGAGTTCAAAGGACATAGCTTCAGTGAAGGTGCAGTGGAGAGGTTAGTCTGTGGAGGAGGCCACTTGGGAGATCGAGCGGGAGATGCGGAGAAGATATACACACCTATTTGAGACTTCAGGTATGTTTCTAGACTCGTTTGAGGATGAACATTTGTTTAAGAGGGGGAGGATGTAACGACCCGACCGGTTGTTTCGAGATTTATAGCCTCGTTTCCCCTATTTCTGCTCCATATTGTGTTATTCAGCTGTATTGTATTGTATCGGGTTGGCTGGTTCAGGTCCGGAGTGGTTTCGAGTGGAATGAGACACTTAGTCTCCTATTTAGAAGCTTAAGTTGGAAAAGTCAACCGGATGTTGACTTATGTGTAAACAATCTTGAATTTGGATTTTTATGGTTTGGTTAGCTACGTTAGGTGATTTTGGACTTAGGACCACGTCTGGAATATAATTTGGAGGTCCGTGGTAGAATAAGCCTTGAATTGGCGAAAGTTGGAAATTTGGCGATTTTGGTCGGTAGTGGAAAATTTTGATATCGGGGTCGAAATGGAATTCCGGAAGTTGGAGTAGGTTCGTAGTGTCATTTGTGATGTGTGTGTAAAAATTTGAGGTCATTTAGATGTGGTTTGGTAGGTTTCAGCGTTGTTTGCAGAATTTGGAAGTTTAGAAGTTCTTAGGCTTGAATCCGAGAGTAATTTGGTGTTTTGATGTTGTTTCGAGTGTTCCGAAGGTTCGACTAAGTTCATATGTTGATATATGACTCCTTGGTATGGTTGGTTGAGGTCCCGAGGGCCTCGGGTGTTTTTCGGGTGGTTAACGGATCAAGTTTGAAGTTGGAGACATTGCTGAAGTTGGTGTCATCGCACTTGCGAGGGTTTGGCCGAAGGTGCGAATTCGCAGGTCAGTGGGTAGGTACGGGATTATGTTGGAATGGAGATAATCGTAGGTGCGAGTGGGTGTGCGCACCTACGAGACTGCAGAAGCGAGTTGTTGCCCGCATATGCAAAAGAGAAGAGGTCAGGCAGTGCCGCAGGTGCGAGGTCATTTCCGCACCTGCGTGGTCGCAGATACGGATGTTGAGCGCAGGTGCGAAGTTGGGGTTTTAGTGGTTTTTCATAGGTGCAGAAGTTTTGGCGAAAATGCGGCATCACAGGTGCGCATATATGGCCGCATGTGCGAAAGACCTGGGCAGAAAGTATAAATAGCACACTTCGCGAATTTTGGTTCATTTCCACCATTTGCAAGTCGATGTTTGGAGATTTTGGAGTGATTTTGAAGAGGGATTCTAGAGGTTTTCATTGAGGTAAGTTGCTTGAGCTCTAATACTCCTATCTATGCTGATTTACCGTTGTTTTATCAATTAATTAGTGGAAATTAGGGTTAGGGCTTGGGATTTTGGAGAGTTTGATTTGGGATTTGAGGGACCAAATGATGTTGGATTTTGATAAATTTCATATGTATGGACTCGTGAGTGAATGGGCTTTCAAGTTTTATAATTTTTTTTCAGATTTCAAGATGTGGTCCCCGGGGCCGGGTTTGATCCGATTTCGAGTTTTGGTCTAATTTGGTAGTGTTTCTTGTGGAATTCATTCCTTAAAATATATTGATGATATTGTACTATTGTGAATAGATTCGGAGCATTTGGAGGCCGAAGATAGGGGAAAGAGCATCGCAGAGTAGAGATTTGATCGGTTTGAGGTAAGTAACGATTGTAAATCTAGTCCTGAGGGTATGGAACCCCGAATTTTTGTGTCATGTGGCTATTTTGAGGTGACACACATGATAGGTGACGGGCGTGTGGGCGTGCACCGTTGAAGATTGTGACTCGGTCCGTCTCGTGGCAACTGTAACGCTGCATATTTTGTTGAAACTATATTATACTTATGTGTTTTAGAAAGAATTTCTGTAAATTGGGCTAGATGCCATGTTTAGGCCTTATGCCTGTGTTGTTTGGACCCTTAGAGGTCTTTTATTGATATCCTCTCATTGTTTTTTATTGAAACTCCATACTCAGTCATGTTTATACATATTTATTGCATAGCTTAGCCTCTATTACTCTATTTTGATGCATCGTATAAATGTTGTTTTGGGCTGAATACGTTGATTTCTGAGAGCCAGAGAGGCTGGTGAGGTTTATGGCTGAGTGAGGCCGAGAGCGTAATTTGTGAGGATATTTTTGGGATCGGGCTCCATGCCGCAGTATGTTTGATATAGGCTGGGGACCTCATTGATTTATGCCATGATTTGGATTGATATAGAGCTTGGGCTGAAGGAGCCCCTCCGAAGTCTGTATACACCCCTAGTGAGCGTAGGTACCTACTGAGTGCGAATTCCGAGTGCCGAGTGAGTGGGAGGCATGAGTGATGGTGAGGTTTGCCCGAGGGGCTATATATGAGTGATGTTTTGCCCCGAGGGGCTGTTTATGATTTCATCATTTTGCTCATCTTTGCATTGAGCCTTTGTTTGAAAATTGTTGAAAGATGTTTTAAATGATTTTACTGGAACTGGATTTAAACGAGCTGATTTGATTCAAACTCTGGTTTTTAAATGTCGTATTTTACTAAGTTTTCGTGATATGAACTTTACTTGCATTATTGCTCGTCACTACTTTTCAGTCTTTATTTACTGTTGTTACTTACTAAGTTGGCGTACTCACGTTACTCCCTGCACCTTATGTGCAGATCCAGGCGTATCTAGACACGGTAGCGACTGATGATTATATAAGTTGCAGATTTTCTCGGAGATAGCAAGGTAGCTGCCCGGCGATCGCAGCCCTTCTCTTCTCCCTTTTATCTTCCTTTAGATGTATTTAGTTATTTTCCAGACTATGTCAGTCTCGGTATTCTCAGATAGTTGTTGTAGTTGCTCATGACTAGTGACAGCCTGATGTCGGGCTTTTCTTTTCCGCACTTTTGGTTTGATTTGAACACCCTTATGAAGGTTTTATATTGAATGTCTTAAAAACTATCTCTAAAATGAAAAATATCGAATTGTTTTGGTAATATGTCGGCTTGCCTAGTACTACGATAGGCGCCATCACGACGGGGTTAGTTTTGGTTGTGACACGAATAAATATAAAAAAAAGTTGACAGTACAATTAAAACCCTGCCGAATTTTAGTCGTAAAATCCAAAAAACTAACATATAAATAAATACTTTATATCAAACTAAGTAATAATATAAAAAATTATCAATTAAATATTAATATAAAAAATATCGCAATATATTTCGAGATGTTAAACAATTGAAAGAGAAGAATACTTTAATTAATATTATTCAATTTACAAACATCGCCATGGATCCTCCGCTTGTGCATCTTGGACCTGTTGTTCAACAACTACTTTTGCTCTAGGGTGGCCATACGTCTTCACACATCTGGGATGGACAGTTGTTGTCCTAGACCTTCCACCCTAGACGTATGAAGGTGCTAATTCATGACACTTTGTTCTTAATATTTACACAACACTCGTGAAGTTAAAGATACCATGTCTAGCATAGAGGTACTTTTTGTCCGGACAGGTAAAAGTTTATTAAAGCACTGGCTAAAGAGTAAATACATTTTAAATAGTGGCTAAAAAGTAAATACAACTCTAATTAGTAGCTAACTGTGCACTTCCCCCTTACATAATCCCTTGCGCCAGGATTTTGATTTGGTTAGGTACCTTTTCCAACCTAACACATCCCTTTTCACACTCCCTCATGGTATTGTCTATTCTTAAATGTCGTACTACTATGTATACTAGTAGAGAAGAAAGCCAATCATATTGTAATCATATATGTTAGAAAATAATTTAAAATAATGTGCAAGATCTTAGTCATGTTGAAGTTGTTTACCCTTAAAATCGGATAACAATTAAACTTATAGGTGGTTTTAAGGATATGTGATTTCACCAAGCACAAATTGACAAATATGATAATTAATACTAGAAATTGACGGTAAAATAAAGCAAACCAGTATAAAATGCAACTTGGCCTTCGAGCTAGATCGCCCTCGAACCGGCAAAGTGTTAAATTAAGAAATATGAACTGAACTGAAGAACAAGAGAACTTAAGAGAGAAAAATGTATATTATTGCTTTGATTTGCGAGAGTTGGATGACTAAAAATGATTAGAACATCCCTTTATAGTAGAAGAATTCTACTTATGCTACAATTCTAAATATAGAAGAAATACCATGATTGGCTAAATAATCTTTCTTGATTTTATCCGTGCCGAGATTTGCGCCACGATCCTCGACCGGTCACGGATATCTCGGTTTTCCGTTAGTATGCTATCTTTGGTCTTGCTCGATGTCCATCTTGTTTGGTCTCGATCATTACTGGTCTCGATCTCGATTGGTACTTCGAATCCCGAGCTCGATACCGCACCTTCATGTCTCGGTCTGATATAACACGGGGTTGAACCTCGGCCCACCATCCTGGTCTCAGTTAATCAACAAAATCAGGTGAGCCCGATTTTAACCGAATACAGATAGTCCCCTCTTTTTTCGGAGTGTAATGACAAGAAACAAATTGAGTCTTAGATATTTTTCGCGATTTATCATGACGTCATCACTGTGACGTAAGCGACAGAGGTGACCAAGACGTCCCGTCTGTACAGTTCCCTAGGTATTTAATGTGCGTCAGTTGATGGTCGACCACTACCAGCTTTAAACCGTTGCCGTGAAACCCATAAATAGGTCTCTTTTCCATTCTTTCAAACTTTACTTTCAATCTTTTCTACTCTAATTTTCATAAATCTTTTCATTCCTCAAGTTCCTTATCTTCAAGTGTTTAAGTGCTATTCTTGATCCCTTCTAAAACACCAATCATTATCATCTCCATTCTTATTTGCCCTCAAAACCTAATGGTGAAAACATCAAAGACTGTTCCACAAAAATAAAATGGTTCCTTGTCTCAGTCGGCCGCCGAGAAAACAGTGGTGGAGCCATGCCTTGAGAAGTGT
>ML387769.1:0-44325 GCA_005239525.1 Nicotiana knightiana | reverse complement strand
GGGGGGGGGGGGGGGGGGGGGGGGGGGGGGGGGGGGGGGGGGGGGGGGGTTATTAGTTATGACTTTAAAATCGAGAAAACCTCATCGGTACTCGGTTGATGTGAGCCGGTATCGAGATACATATGCTCGATATCCAAGAGTTTCCTCAAACAATGAAGAAAGACTTTAACTGGGAAAATAAAGAAATTGTGATACCGGCCCTTGAAGAATTTATCACTACCCACGTGGAAGGGTTCTTTAGTGTTTACACTTACCCTTTCACGCTGGGTCCCCTCTACCCAGTCATCATAGACTTCTTTAGAAAGTACGAAGTGACCCTCAGACAAATCTACCCCTTTTTCTGGAGGATTGTAATATTGCTCCGATTCTTTGTGAGCAAAATCGTCGGGCTCCCTTTCACCCTCGATCACCTTATAAGGTTGTATAGCCTCTGACTTTACCGAGTTGGGCTGATAAAAATTCAATGTTGGGCTACCAAGACACTAGCCTAGAGCATAGATGAAGACAAATATTGAGGTTGGATGGGTCAGTTCGTCCGAGTGAGGACCTCGGACCTGATTCCATCTGAGAGTATACCCTTTCCCAAAAGATGGAATATAAAACGTAAGTATGATTTCATTATTAGTTTCTGCTTGTTAATATCACTTCTTCACCTTCTCTTATCGATGTTCGTTTTCTGTTTAGATGCTGCCTGGATGCCGGGTGCGGTTCCCCATATCGAGAGCTGGGTCAGGAGCCTGGTCTCAACATCGACATATGTTGAACGCGCATGGCGCGATTTATCGAAGGGCCGGTGGGAAGCTAAGAACCATGGTAAGCCTTATTTTTGTCTATAACAATTTGATTAAAACATCCCTATGAACTTACTCAGTTTCCTTTTTTGCAGGTCTCGAAAAAGATGCAATCATAAGGCCCCCCTCCAGTGAAGAAGAAACCTTACTCTCTGTCCCGAAGCCGTCAAAGGAGAGCAAGAGGAAAAGGACCTCGACCCCCGAGCGACTAGAGCCTAAGAAGAAATCGGCTCGTAAGCCTAAGAAGAATGTGATTCCCCTGTCCATGGAGTCAGTTCAACTCCTAAGACAGGCGAAANNAAGAAGAAGAAGAAGAAGAAGAAGAAGAAGAAGAAGAAGAAGAAGAAGAAGAAGAAGAAGAAGAAGAGGATGATTCTGGTCTGGTGGCTCGAGCACGAGCTAATACCGAAGGTCAAAAGGCCACCAGACCGATAGAAGCTAGAAATATTCTGCCCCAATCTGGCGAGGTCCAAGAGGGGGATTTAGTTGAAGTCCCTGAGCCGATTGGAGCTGAAGGTGCCTCACCTCGAGGTGAGAAGGCAGCAAAAAGTGGTTGTGGAGGTCGGGCTCGAGGCTCCTCGAGATAGAGAGAATGCCCTAAGAGAACCAAGTCAATAGAATTCTGAGACTCCCAATCGTTTCCATCGTCCTCCGAGGAAATTATTCGGGATGCTCAAGCCATAAAGACTTCTCATGTAGAAGAAATGCACGGAGAGGAGGACCTTTTCCGTGGTTATTTCACTGGGGTTGATGATACTGCTGGCCTGAGAAATTTAGAGGTACCGAGGAATAGCCCGGGATAAACTTCCTTGAGTTTCAGACTGACCAGCCAATTCCGGCCCTTTATGTCAATCACAGGTACAAATGAAAATCATCATCTCAATCCCGGAGGATGCACGAGTTCTTGCCGCCCCCGTAGGGGTGGCTAGTTATCTTTGGAGTCTGGTCATGGAGGAAGACCAGGCTCTGATAGACGAGGTGGGAGCACCTTGTCTCTTTAATAAGGCCCAACAGGCTTTGAATCGGGTAAGCCCCAACTCCCTTTGTCAATATCAATTTCCTTAATTGTGTTTTTCTCTTCTTTCCTAATTCTTTTTCTTCTATTTCTCCGTTCTTCATCATGAAGCTTTCTTTAGGTCTCGAGGGGACCTGAGCTGATATGAGGCCAAAATTCAAGGGCTCACTAAGGAGAAAAACGCCCTCAAGCTTCTCAGTGAGAAAAAATAAAAGGAAGCAAAGGGTGCCTTCGAATTGAGCTAGCTGCGACTCAGAAAGAAAAAAATGGCCTGGTCGAGCAGGTAATAAGAATCTTAGAAGTTTATGACATTCGTTTGGGCGTGACGGCTAACAGTTCGATCCTACAGGTTCAGCAAAAGATCGAGATAATAATCGGGCAACATCGTGAAGAAGTGGATGGGGTGAAGGAGGAGACCATAGCATGGAAGAAAAATATGGACCGTCTTGCCTTAGAAAAAAGGCCGCTCGAGCTCAGCTATCCTCGGCTGAAAGCCAACTTTAGAGCGTGAAAGAGAAGAACTTGGTGCAAGCCAAGAAAATCGAGGAGTTCCAGGCTCGATTGGGTTCAGCAACCTCCGATTGGGAGAAGCTGTTCAAGGATCTTGCAGCGGTCGGATCTGAGACTGAGGCGGTCAAGGCCGATGCTGAGTCAATTATGGCCGTTTTTCGGTCCGACGCTGAAGCCGCTCAAGATCGAGCAAAGGAAGTTGTTGAGATCTCTCAGGTTCGAGCACGTTGGGTTGCCTAGCATGCCAAGTGTTACACCCCGTAAGTTTAACAACCTTGACATCGTTATATATATATATATATATATATATATATTATATGGTATTTTGAGCGAAAGTTTTTTTTTGGAAAGGAAAAATGGTTTAATATATGATTTTATATAGTTATTAATATTACTACTTTCAAATATGTTTTAAATTATACAAATAATATAAGAAAGTTTATGAGATTTTTATTATTGTAAAGATAGAAATTATTTTCTCACAAGAAAAGAAGGTTATCTTTTTACCATTTTAAGAATTAAACGTACGAAATTTTTTACTCTTTATATGAGATTAGAAAAATTAGAAATATATATATATATATATATATATATATTTACATGGATGTTTTAATGAAATAATAATGTATGTATTTATTTTATATGGTACCACATGACCATGATAGCAAGTTATATAAAGTGTGTTAAAAGTGAATAGTATTTTAAGTAAGTTGAGATAATTTTTAATTATGCGGGTAATTGGTTAATTACCGGGTAGCGAGATGCTACCTAATTGATTATTGAATAAATTTTAAATTCCCCCACAAGGGTATTACGTGGAAGCAAGCCACTTTCTAAACAAGTGACTCTTAGTCACTTTGGATTATGTGGCAACCTAACATGATAATCACAAGACACCATTGATTCTATTATTTGGGAGAGGATGTTAAAAGAGGGTATCAAAGTTGATAAAGTTTCTTACAATGTTCTAGTCCATGGATTCTGTATGAGCCATGACGTGGGTACTGCATATAAGTATTGTTGTGAAATGATAAAGCTTGGTTTCTTTCCAGATGTTTATTCTTACAACACTCTTGTTGGAGCACTTTGTAAAAAAAGGAAATACCAGTGATGTTCGTTATATATATCATGTTCTGACAAGAATGGGTGTCACACCAGATCAAATTACGTACAAAATGATAATACAGAGCCTATGTATTAACAGGGAGATTGATAGAGCCAAATGTTTTCTTGAATACATGTTACAGAATTCCATTATACTAGAACCCCTTTGTTTGGAATGTTATAATTGATGGTTATGGAAGATGTGGAGATATAGAGAAAGTTTCATATATTAGAGACAAAATGGTTGCATTTGGTGTTCTACCAAACATATTTACATATAATGCATTAAATTATGCTCAGGTATGTTAAGGCTATCCCTTCTTTCTTTTGGCAAGATCCAAGTAACGATACGTAAACATAATGCTATTTTATAAGTGTTTCTACTCTTAGCAGTTAAGGATGTCAACGTGATTAATTGATGTAAAAGTGATATTCAAGCATGTCTAAGTATGTTCCAAAGTCTATAGTGAGGTATTTGATAAAGATGTTAATGTTTATAATATAGTGATACACGCATCTTCATGCATATTCACTTACCATCGAGCTACAACCGGTTGGGCAGTTACCACCGGTTGGGTAGTTATGTATCGTTATTTACCACCGGTTGGGCAGTCATGCATATTCATTTACCACTGAGCAACGGCCGGTCGGGCAGTCATGCATTTACCACCGAACTACGGCCGATTGGGCAGTTACACATTTACCATCGAGCTATGACCGGTCGGTCAGTCATGCATTTACCACCGAGCTATGGCCGGTTGGGCTGTTATATATTTACCACCATGCGAAGGCCGGTCGAGCAGTTACCACTGANCATTTACCACCAAGCTACGGCCGGTCGGGCAGTCATACATTTACCACCGCGCTACGGCCGATAGGGCAGTTACCACTGAGCAATTGGGCAGTCATGCATCATATGATATTGATAATAGATTCAAGGAGAAGTATTATATATATAAGTATAAGTATGCATATACGATGGCACTTCAGAGATTCAGGTTGATTCTTATATGTCTTTAATTAATGTTGGCTTACTGTTAAGTTTCAGTTCTGACTTACATACTCAGTACATTATTCGTACTAACGTCCTTTTGTTGGGGACGCTGCATTCATGCCTGCAGGTACAAATAAACAGTTTGACGAGCCCTCATGGTAGACGAGGTTAGCATTAATCGGTAAGACTCCACCTCCTTCGGAGTGCAGCCGAGTCTATGAGTCATCGTGTCAGAGTTTTGCGACAGACTTATGGGTGGGCTGGTACCCGATCCCATTTGATGTCAAATAATCTTAGAGGCTTTGTAGATAGAGATTTATTTTGTATAGTATGTCAGAGGCCTTGACGGCCCATATGTATTCATGTTTTAAGAAAAATGGTTCAGTGATACCGTGTTTTCCACTTACAATTGTACATTATGAGTTGTGTCCATGTGGGTCCATGATAGTTATGAAAGGAATGAATTCAGCTAACTCGACCTATGTATGTTCTAGATTTGGTCGAATGATCATGAGTTACAGAGTGATTCGCTCGGGCCAGCACGACATCGGGTGCCAGCCACGCCTCCCTAGGTTTGGGGCGTGACACCAAGTTCCAGTCTTGAAGGGATATTCTCGAGGAGATCCACGTTCGTGACTTCGATCTCACTACCGAGATTGAAAATGCAAAAGATCTTGAAGCTGAAGCTAAAGAATTGGCCTCTCCTGATGATGATGACTCTGGGAGCATGAGTGAGTCCGAGAGTGGAGAAGACCCCGAGGGTGAAGACGTTGCTCCTGGAGAAGATTAAGTACTTAGGATTTTTTTTGTTGGATTTTTTGTATAGAATTCCGATCGGGCCACATTGCCCTTATAAAATAACTTTTGATATATATAAGGATCTTTTTCCCTTTCTGTATTGTCTTGTGAAATTTCACTTCATTTCTACCTTATAAAAATTTTGCTTCATTTATGCCTTATGAAATTATATTTATAGGTTCGAGGTTTAAGAAATTCGACCGAAACCGAATTAGTATAGTTTTTACGATCGAGTGAGTGCTTGCTCGGACTCGAAGTAAACCCTTAGGTTTTATTTGAGCGAGGTGATCTCTCAAACTCAAATAAAAAAATAGCTCTTAGGCTTTTGTATTAGGCCGACATGGCCTTTATATAAAGAATGTGTATGGCTTTTTCCCTTTTTTGGTTTGAGAAGTTTTTATCATTTGTCTTTATAAAATCTCTAATGCATTAGCATGAAATAGAAATCGAGAGTTCGAACAATTTTGTACTCATTAGAATTTTCAAGGCTTGATATTATTGAAGCCCTTTATAATTTTTCCGAGGGTAGCCTTTTTAACCAGTTTATGAAAATATTCAAAGGCCTGCTTTATTACGGAATTCGGATGTCACGACCCGAAATCCCACCACCGGGGCCGTGATGGCGTCTAATGTTGAACCCGCTAGACAAGACTACGTTACCAATGATTACAGTTCATTTCCTTTATTATTTAAGCATTTAAGAGTGAAATACAATAACAGTAGAGATAAAGTGCAGAAGAAATGAAATATATCAACTTAAGTGTTTGATAGTACAAAATCCTTAGTAACACCCCAAAACTGGTACCACAAATCCACGGACTGCCTAAGAATGCTAAAAACAAAGTCTGAATAAACAACACAATTGTCTTGGAAATACAAGAAAATACAGAAAAGGAAGGGATAAGAGGTGATGCCCAGGCCTACGAACGCCTGCAGGACTACCTCAGTGTCGCCTGTGGAATGAAGGATACTCCCTCGATCACTACCCACTAGGTCCGGTACCATAATCTGCACAACATAAAGAAGTGCAGGTGTAGCATCAGTACAACCAACCCCATGTACTGAGTAAGTGCCGAGCCTAACCTCGGCGAAGTAGTGACGAGGCTAGGACACGACAACAATAACACATGTGCAGTTTAAATAAATACAACAGGAAATAACCACAAAAAATAGAAATTAAGTACAAAAACGGGGAGAACATGCTGGGGAAAATGGGTAACAGTCATTGATATGGTAGAACGAGACAATAATATAATTATCCAACAATAACAACGATAATAAACAACACGAAATAAACAAGTGAAAAGGAAACGGCACGGCATGTCCCCTCGTGCGTAACAACATAAAATATGATACGGAATGTCCCTTCGTGCATAAAATAACATAACATGGCACGGAATGTCCCTTCATGCATAACAACATAAAAATATGGCATGTGCATAAAACAACATAACATGGCACGGGATGTCCCCTCGTGCAAAAACATCACAATCACGGTACAGAATGTCCCCTCGTGCATAAATAATCACAACACGGAAAAGAATGTCCCCTCGTGCATAAATAATCACAACATGGCACGGAATGTCCCCTCGTGCAATAATAACATAACATGGCACGGAATGTCCCCTCGTGCATAAACAACATAAACAACAATTGAAAGGAAAATCAACAATAAGAAACCTTAAATACACGGAATAATCAACAAGATTAATACCGTCTCGGCAAGGGACACAACTATAACCAAACCTTCACAGATATGTAACTTACCAGCATATTCCTCAACCGAACCATTACTCAACAGTACTCATAATTAAGAATTTCCATCAATGAATAACTACCAAATGATACTAAATCCATAAACACAATAAACCTCAAAGAAAATCACATAATTACTCATATTCGACTCACAGGCATGCTTGACCACAACATATAGTTACTCGTCACCTCACCTATACATTGGACATGGAATAACATGTAGAAAATAGGACTCAACACCTATTCCCTCAAGCTAAGGTTAGGCCAAACACTTATCTCGATGCCACGAACACAATCAAGCCTCAACTACTGTTTTACCTCTTGATTCCACCACCGACTCGCTCGTATCTAGCCACAAATTACTTAATTATATCAATAAATGCTAAATGAATCAATCCTAATGCATGGAAATGAGTTTTCTAAAGTTTTCCTCAAAAAGTCAAAAATTGACCCCGGGCCCGCTTGGTCCAAACTCGAAATTCAGACCAAAACACGATTACCCATTCACCCCCAAGCCCGGATAGATAAATGGTTTTGGAATCCGACCTCAATTTGAGGTCTAAATCCCCAAATTTCAATTTTCCTAGGTTTTATCCAAAATTCCCAATTCCACCATGAAAACCCTAGATTCTAGGATGAAATCTTGTGAAAAGAAGTTAAGAAGTAATGAAAATAAGTTGGAAATCACTTACTAATGTTTTGGAGAAGAAAGTGTGTTTGGAGAATCGCCTCTTATGTTTTTTTTTAGGTTTTGAAGAATGAGAAATAACTGAAAATCCCGTTTAAATATACCCCATTCAGGCCTCCACCGTGGACGGTGAAAAAGGACCGCGGACGGCGAAAAAGGGACCGCGGCCGCGAAGGCCTACTGCGGACCGCATAAGGACGACCGCGGTCGCGAAGCTCCACCGCAGACCGCACAAAGGCGACCGCAGTCGCGAGGCTCCACCGCGGACCGCACAAAGGCAACCGCGGACCGCGCTGGCGGGTTCAGAGGTCTGAACTTCTCTGAACCTGTCACGAAGCTGCACCGCGGACCGCACAAAGGCGACCGCGGACCGCACTGGCGGGTTCAGAGATATGCACTTCTCTGAACCTACAACAGCCCTGTTCTAAGTCTAAAACACCCCGGGAACTACCCGAAACTCACCCGAGCCCTCAAAACTCCAAACCAAATGTGCACACAACCTCGAAAACATCCTACAGACTTATTCGGTAATCAAATCACCAAAATATCACAATCATCAAATCGAACCTCAAAATCAATGAAATTTCTCTAAACCTCTTTAAACATCAAATTTTGCATTATTGATCCGAATCACGTCAAACAAAGTTCGTTCCTTACCCAACTTCACAGATAACATATATAAATCATATTGAACCTGTACCAGGCTCCGGAACCAAAATACGGGCCCGATATCACAGATTTCACATCAAATTCCATTTTCAAAAACCTTTATATTTTTCAGAAAATAAGCTTCTTTAAAAATTCATTTCTCGGACTTGGGACCTCGGAATTTGATTTCGTGCATTCGCCTAAGTCCCATATTTTCCTACGGACCCCTCCAGGACCGTCAAATCACGGGTCCGGGTCCGTTCACCAAAACTGTTGACCAAAGTCAACTTTACTCAATTTTCAACACAAAAATATCATTTTCATCAATTTTCACATAACAACTTCCCGACTACACTCCCGAATGCGCACACAAATCTAGGTGAGATAGAAGGAGGTTCTCATGACCTCGGAACACAGATTTAACTAAAATTATACGGGATGACCTTTTGGATCATCACAATCTCCACCTCTAAAACCAACGTTCGTCCCCGAACGGACATAGAAAGATACCTGAATCAGGGAAAAGATGGGGATATCGACTCCGCATATCGGACTCGGACTCCCAGGTAGCTTCCTCAATAGGCTGCCCTATCCACTGTACACGAACCAAAGGATAACTCTTCGATCTCAAATGACGAACTTGCCGATATAATATAGATACCGGCTCCTCCTCATAAGTCAAATCCTTGTCCAACTGGACACTGCTGAAATTAAGTACATGAGACGGATAGGCAACACACTTCCGAAGCATAGATACAAGAAACATCGGATGCACGGCTGATAAATTTGGTGGCAAAGCAAGTCTGTAGGCCGCCTCCCCTACCTTCTGAAGAATCTCAAAGGGACTAATGTACCTAGGGCTCAATTTTCCCTTCTTCCCGAACCTCATCACGCCCTTCATTGGCGACACCCGAAGAAATACCCGGTCACCAACCATGAATGCAAAATCATGAACTCTACGGTCTGCATAGCTCTTCTGCCTGGACTGAGCTGTGCGAAGTCTATCCTGAATGATCTTCACCTTGTCCAAGGTATCTTGGACTAACTCTGAACCCAACAATCTAGCCTCTCCCGGCTCGAGCCACTCAATTGGTGACCGACACCGCCTACCATACAATGCCTTATAAAGAGCCATCTGGATGCTCGACTGGTAGCTGTTGTTGTAGGCAAACTCAGCTAAAGGAAAAAACTGGTCCCATGAACCTCCAAAGTCAATGACACATGCTCGCAACATATCCTCCAAGATCTGAATGGTACGCTCGGACTGTCTGTCTGTCTGAGGATGAAACGCTGTGCTCATCACAACCCGTGTGCCCAACTCACGCTGAAATACTCTCCAGAAATGGGAGGTAAACTGAGTATCTCGGTCAGAGATAATAGACACGGGCACACCATGCAAGCGAACGATCTCCTTGATGTAGATTTTTGCCAACTTCTCTAAAGAATATGAAACTGATACGGGAATGAAGTGTGCTGACTTGGTCAGCCTATCCACAATGACCCACACCTCATCAAACATCCTCTGAGTCCGTGGGAGCCCAACTACGAAATCCATGGTAACACGCTCTCACTTCCACTTGGGAAGCTCAATCTGCTGCATCACACCACCGGGTCTCTGGTGCTCCTACTTAAACTGCTGATAGTTCAAGCACCGAGCTACATATGCTACAATGTCCTTCTTCATCCTCCGCCACCAATAATGCTGCTGCAAATCCTGGTACATCTTTGCGGTGCCCGGATGAATGGAATACCGGGAACTATGGGCCTCTTGCAAGATCAACTCACGAATACCATCAACATCAGACGCACAAATACGACCCTGCATCCTCAAGACTCCATCATCATCAACGGTAACCTGCTTGGCACCTCCGTGCCGGACCATATCTCTAAGGACACATAAATGACGATCATCATACTGCCGATCTCAAATACAATCAAACAATGAAGAACGGGCCATTGTATAAGCCAAAACACTGCCAATCTCTGAAACATCCAATCTCATGAATAGATTGGCCAAGGCCTGAACATCTAAAGCAAGCGGTCGCTCCCCGACCGGTATATAAGCAAGACTACCCATGCTAGCTGACTTCCGGCTCAAAGCATCGGCCACCACATTGGCCTTCCCCGGATGATATAGAATGGTAATTTCATAATCCTTAAACACCTCTAACCATCTTCTCTGCCTCATATTCAACTCTTTCTACTTGAGCAGATACTGCAAACTCTTATGATCTGTGAACACCTCAGATGACACCCATACAGATAGCGCCTCCAAATCTTCAAATCATGGACAATGGCTGCTAACTCCAAATCATGAACCTGATAGTTCTTTTCATGAATCTTCAACTGACGCAAAGCATAAGCTATAGCCTTTCCATCCTGCATCAACACTGCACCAAGTCCAACCCGTGAAGCATCACAATACACGGTATATGGCCCTGAACCTGTGGGAAAACTAACACTGGTGCCGTGGTCAAGGCTATCTTGAGCTTCTGAAAACTCACCTCACACTCATCCAACCACCTGAACTGGGCACCCTTCTGAGTCAACTTGGTCATTGGGGCTGCAATAGAAGAAAAACCCTCCACAAATCGGTGATAGTAACCTGCTAAGCCCAAGAAGCTCCGAATCTCCGTAGCTGAGGTGGGTTCAGGCCAATCTCTGACTGCTGAAATCTTCTTCGGGTCCACTTGAATACCCTCGGCCGACACAACATGGCCCAAAAATGCTACCGAACTCAACCAGAACTCGCACTTGGAAAATTTGGCATACAACTGACTATCCTTCAGAGTCTTGAGGACTACTCGAAGGTGCTGCTCATGCTCCTCTCGGCTGCAAGAGTAAATCAAGATATCATCAATGAAGACTATGACATACGAGTCCAAATAGGGCCTGAAAAATCGGTTCATCAATTCCATAAAAGCGGCTGGGGCATTTGTCAACCCAAACGACATCACCAAGAACTCATAATGCCCATACCGAGTGCGGAAAGCTGTCTTAGGGACATCAGACGCCCTAATCCTCAACTGGTGGTAACCAGATCTCAAATCAATCTTGGAAAATACTGAAGCACCCTGAAGTTGGTCGAATAAATCATCAATCCTTGACAAGGGATACTTATTCTTGATGGTAACCTTGTTCAATTGCCGGTAGTCAATACATATCCTCATCGAGCCATCTATCTTCTTAACAAACAATATTGGGGCACCCCAAGGGGAAACGCTGGGCCTAATAAAGCCTTTATCTATCAAGTCTTGTATCTGATCCTTCAACTTCTTCAGATCTAGCAGCGCTGAGTGCCCGGAGCCAAATTAATGCAAAAGTCAATATCCCTGTCGGGTGGCATACCTGGCAGGTCAGCAGGGAATAACTCTGGAAACTCACGAACAATGAGCACGGACTCCATAGAAGGAACCTCAGCACTAGAATCACGAACACATGCCAAATATGCCAAACTACCCTTCTCGACCATACGTTATATATGAAATAACACTGCCCAAAGAATGTCCAGGAGTCCCTCTCCACTCCAGACGGGGTACTCCCGGTAAGCCAATGTCACAGTCTTGGCATGACAGTCTAGAATAGCATGGTAGGGAGATAACCAATCCATCCCCAAAATGACATAGAAATCAACCATATCAAGAAGTAAAAGATCTACACGGGTCTCAAGACCACCGATAACCACTATACACGATCGGTAGACTCGATCTACCACAATAGAATCACCCACCGATGTATATACATATACAGGAGTACTCAGGGAATCACGAGGCATAATCAGATAAGGAGCACAATATGAAGACACATAGGAGAATGTAGACCTCGGATCAAACAAAACCGAAGCATCTCTACTATAGACTGAAACCGTACATGTAATGACTACATCAGAGGCCTCAGCCTCAGGCCTGGCAGGAATAACATAGCATTGGGGTGGAGCCCCTCCAACCTAAACCTCTCTGGGTCGACCTACTGCAAGCTGACCTCTACCTCTCATAGCCTGCCCTCCACCTCTAATTGTCTGGCCCCCACCTCTGGCACCTCGACCTTCACCCCTAGTTGGATGAGGGGGCGGGGGTGAACCTGGTGCGGGAATCATGGCACGAAAACCCTGGTATTTAGAACCACCAGAACCTCGGGGGGAAAACCTAGAAATGTGCCCAATACCACCGCAAGTGAAGCAAGACCTCGGCTGCTGGCCCTGAAACTGTCCCTGTCGACCAGAATGACCACCCTGGAAGCTCTGAAGCGGCGGTGCACTGATAGGAGTTGATGATGCACTGCGGGATACCTGAAGTGCCGACTGGAATGGTCTAGGAGGATGACCTCTGCCGAAGGAATCTCTGCCTCCAGACGAGGCACCACTAAATCGGCCAAAATGACGAGGTCTCTTGTCAGACCCCTGACCACTGCCCTGTGATAAGACTATCTCAATACGCCTGGCCACATTGGCCGCCTCCTGGAATGAAATGTCTGTACCTGTCTCTCTGGCCATCTGGAGTCTAATAGGCTGAGTTAATCCCTCAATAAACCTCCTAACTCTCTCTTGATCTGTGGGGAGTATCATAATAGCATGGCAGGCCCGAGTGATGAACCTGGTCTCATACTATGTAACAGTCATAGATCCCTGCTGGAGGCGCTCAAACTGCCTCCGAAGATCCTTCCTCTGAGTAACTGGTACAAAATTCTCCAAGAACAACTCGGAGAACTGAGCCCAAGACAACGGCGAAGATCCAACCGGTCTGGTCAAGAAAAATTCCCTCCACCAAGTCTTGGCGGTACCAACAAGACGGAATGTAGCAAAATCGACCCCATTGCAACTGTTCCGAAGAACCTCATAGGGGTCCTCTGATGGGGCACCAGTGAAAGTAGTAGGAAACAACTTGGTGAATCGATCCAATATCCATAGAGCATCAGCTGACATGGCTGCTCCCTCAACTGCCAGTGCCACAATACCCGACTGAGCTATTCCAGCTGTCTGAGGTGCTGAAGGCTGGAAATGCGAAGCTAACTGCTCTGGTGTGCGGGTAGCAGGAGTCTGGGCCCCTCTCCCAGCCTGAGAGACGGCTGGTGTGGTAAGAAGTAGACCGGCCTGAGCGACGCTCTCCATAAGGCCCACTAAGCGGACCAGAGTGTCCTGAAGAACAGGGGTGGCAATGAACCCCTCTAGGACCTGAGCTGGTCCAGCCGGAACTTTCCGAGTAGGAATCTCCTCAGCAACCTCTATCTGGGGATCCTCTACTGAGGCTGCTGCTCTGGGCTGAGCCCTAGCTCTGCCTCGGCCTCTAGTGGGAGTTGCAACAGGAGGATCGGGCTGCTGACCGGTGGATGAGGAAGCACGCGTGCTCGCCATCTGCGAGAGAATAGATAGAAACTCGGTTAGCATTCAGAACTCGGATCGCATGACAGAGAAGAAAATATGTGAAGTTATTCCTATCTTTGCAGCCTCTAGGGGATAAGTACAGACGTCTCCATACCGATCACTCAGACCCTACCAAGTTTTCCGTCAATTGTGAGATCTAGGCAACCTAGTGCTCTCATACCAACTTGTCACGACCCGAAATCCCACTGTTGGGGCCGTGATGGCGTCTAATGTTGAACCCGCTAGACAAGCCAGCGTTACCAATGATTATAGTTTATTTCCTTTATTATTTAAGCATTTAAGAGTGAAATACAATAAAGTAGAGATAAAGTGCGGAACAAATGAAATATATAAACTAAAGTGTTTGATAGTACAAAATCCTTTGTAACACCCCAGAACTGGTACCACAAATCTACGGGTTGTCTAAGAATGCAAAAAACAAAGTCTGAATAAACAACACAATTGTCTTGGAAATACAAGAAAATACAGAAAAGGAAGGGATAGGAGGTGACGCCAAGGCCTGCGAACGCCTGTAGGACTACCTCAGTGTCGCCTGTGGACAGGAGGATACTCCCTCGATCACTGCCCACTGGGTCCGGTACTGTAATCTGCACATCATAAAGAAGTGTAGGTGTAGCATCAGTACAACCGACCCCATGTACTGAGTAAGTGTCGAGCCAAACCTCGACGAAGTAGTCACGAGGCTAGGACACGACAACAATAACACCTGTGCAGTTTAAATAAATAACCACAGAAAATAACAATTAAGTACAAAAACAGGGAGAATATGCTGGGGAAAATGGGTAACAGTCACTGATATGGTAGAATGAGACAATAATCTAATTATCCAACCATAACAACGATAATAAACAACACGAAATAAAAAAGTGAAAAGGAAACGGCACGGCATGTCCCCTCGTGCATAACAACATAAAATATGGCACGGAATGTCCCTTCATGCATAACAACATAAAAATATGGCATGTGCATAAAACAACATAACATGGCACGGGATGTCCCCTCGTGCAAAAACATCACAATCACGGTACGGAATGTCCCCTCGTGCAATAATAACATAAACATGGCACGGAATTTCCCCTTGTGCATAAACAACATAAACAACAATTGACAGGAAAATCAACAATAAGAAACCTTAAATACACGGAATAATCAACAAGAGTAATACTGTCCCGGCAAGGGACACAACTATAACCAAACCTTCACAGATATGTAATTTACCAACATATTCCTCAACCAAAACATTACTCAACAATACTCCTAATTGAGAATTTCCATCAATGAATAACTACCAAATGATACCAAATCCATAAATACAGTAAACCTCAAAGAAAATCACATAATTACTCATATTTGACTCACGGGCATGCTTGACCACAACATACAGGTACTTGTCACCTCACCTATACATTGGGCATGGAATAACACGTAGAAAATAGGACTCAACACCTATTCCCTCAAGCCAAGGTTAGGCCAAACACTTACCTCGATGCCACAAACACAATCAAGCCTCAACTACTCCTTTACCTCTTGATTCCACCACCGACTCGCTCGTATCTAGCCACAAATTACTTAATTATATCAATAAATGCTAAATGAATCAATCCTAATGCATGGAAATGAGTTTTCTAAAGTTTCTCCCAAAAAGTCAAAAATCGACCACGGGCCTGCTTGGTCCAAACCCGAAATTCGGACCAAAATCCGATTACCCATTCACCCCCGAGCCCGGATATATAAATGTTTTTGAAATCTGACCTCAATTTGAGGTCTAAATCCCTAAATTTCAATATTCCTAGGTTTTACCCAAAATTTCCAATTCCACCATGAAAACCCTAGATTCTAGGATGAAATCTTATGAAAAGAAGTTAAGAAGTAATGAAAATAAGTTAGAAATCACCTACTAAAGTTTTGGAGAAGAAAGTGTGTTTGGAAAATCGCCTCTTATGTTTTTTTCAGGTTTTGAAAAATGAGAAATAACTGAAAATCCCGTTTAAATATACCCCCTTCAGGCCTCCGCCGCGGACGGCGAAAAAGGGACCGCGGCCGCGAAGGCCTACCGCGGACCGCACAAGGACGACCGCGGTCGTGAAGCTCCACCGCGGACCGTACAAAGGCGACCGCGAACCGCGCTGGCGGGTTCAGAGGTCTGCACTTCTCTGAACTTGTCACGAAACTCCACCACGAACTGCACAAAGGCGACCACGGACCACACTGGCGGGTTCAGAGATCTGCACTTCTCTGAACCTGCAACAACCCTGTTCTAAGTCTAAAACACCCCGGGACCTACCCGAAACTCACCCGAGCCCTCGAAACTCCAAACCAAATGTGCACACAACCTCGAAAACATCTTACGAACTTATTTGGGTAATCAAATCACCAAAATAACATCACAATAATCAAATTGAACCTCAAAATCAATGAAATTTCTCTAAACCTCTTTAAACATCAAATTTTGCATTATTGATCTGAATCACGTCAAACCAAGTATGTTCCTTACCCAACTTCACAGATGACACATATAAATCATATTGAACCTGTACCGGGCTCCGGAACCAAGATACAGGCCCGATATCATAGTTTTCACATCAAATTCCATTTTCAAAAAACCTTTATATTTTTCAAAAAATAATTTTCTTTAAAAATTCATTTCTCGGACTTGGGACCTCGGAATTCGATTTCGGGCACATGCCCAAGTCCCATATTTTCCTACGAACCCCTCCAGGACTGTCAAATCACGGGTCCGGGTCCGTGCACCAAAAATGTTGACCAAAGTCAACTTTACTCAATTTTCAACACAAAAATATCATTTTCATCAATTTTTCACATAACGACTTCCCGACTACACGCTCGGGCTGCGCACGCAAATCAAGGTGAGATAGAAGGAGGTTCTCATGACCTCGAAACATAGATTTAGCTAAAATTACACGGGATGACCTTTTAAGTCATCACATCGGACGTCTCCGAACCGTGTTTATTCGGCCGTAACCTTTTTAATTTGGGACTTGCCTCTTAGGCTTATTTTCCCATTTCACTTCGAGCTTGCCCGAAGTGTGAGTCCCCGAATGGGGTGGTCGTGGCCTATAAAAATCGAGGGTTGCCTTTAAGGTCTTATGATCTCGAAGCTTTAATAATTCTATCTCATCTATTTTCCGGACGGCAGTCCCCGAGTGTGGGATTAGTTGTTCGAGCTTTAGTTATGATCGACCCTTAAGCTTGTTTACCGAATAGATCAAGAGTATGAAACTGTAAAGTAGAAAAGTTTTTAAAGGCAAGAGATATCGGCAATGTAAAATACTTCTCTTAATAGATGATTATACATGCGTACATGTTTGATGTCAGGGCTCGAGCAACTTATATGGGCACGTTTCATTTGGCCGTTTGGTCATTACATTATTTTCCTATCGAGACCCCGCTGTCACGAAGTAATTTCCTTGCAACAAAGTTGAAATTCGAGGGTAATGCCCCTTAGTATTCGAGGTCGATTGTAAAGAAGCCTCGGATACTGTTGAATTGTTATAAGTTAGCACGATCAATGGTTGCCTCGTTAAAAACCTTGCCAGAAAACCTATTTGGGATAAAACTAGTCTAAGGGGAAAAGAGTGCAATGCGTGTTTTCAGACCTAAAGACTTCTTGTTGAAGAATCCATTGTCGTTCCTGGTCGAACACCTACAATGGTTAGTTTGAAATATAAATTAAATGGAAGGGTCGTACCTTAGCAGTAGTATCATTTTAGGAGCGATACGTTCCAATTGTTCGGTAATTGTTCGTCGTTCATCGTGTCGAGCTTGTAGGACCCTTTTCCGATGATGTCGAGGACCTGATAAGGTCCCTCCAAATTTGGACCTGATAGTACCTTTCGATCCACTATTTTTGTGCGTCCAATCGAACGAGAGAGGCTTCGCGTCTTTTGTCCAACAATTCCAGGCTCGTATTCATGGCCTCGTAATTTGATTATTCTGTTGCATATCGAAACCTGAGGCTAGGTTATCTGACCTCGACAGGGATAAGATCTTCGGCACCATAGAATAAAGAGAATGGTGTTACCCCTGTACTAGACTTAGACATCGTGTAGTACGCCCAAAGAAACTCGGGCAGTATCTCTCTCCACCTTCCTTTTGTGTCAGTCAGTCTCTTCTTAAGATTTTGGATAATGGTTTTTTGGTCGATTCGGCTTGTCCGTTCCTACTGGGATGATAAGGTGTTGATAAAATTCTTTTGATCTCTTGATCCTCGAGAAATTTAGTCACTTTTTTGCCGATGAATTATTTTCCATTATCACACACAATCTCGGCAGGCATCCTGAATCGACATATAATTTGGTCCAAAATGAAGTCTATGACTTCCTTTCTCTGACTTTCTTGAAAGCTTGTGCTTCAACCCACTTAGAAAAAAAGTCAATCATAAATAAAATAAACTGAGCGTTACCTGGGGCCGATGGGAGAGGGCCGACGATGTCTATTCCCCATTTCATGAACGGCCAAGGGGATATAACCGATGGAGCTTCTCCCCGGGCTGGTGAATCATTGGCGCATATATTTGAAATTTGTCGCACTTTTGAATGAACTCCTTTGTATCCTTCTCCATATCAACCCAGTAGTACCCTGCTCTGATAATTTTGTGAATCAACGATTCGGCACCGGAATGGTTTCCACAGGTGCCTTTATGAATCTCCCGTAGAATGTGGACTGTATCTCCCGGTCCCAAACATATTGCCATTGGTCCATCGAACATCCTCCTAAACAGCGTTCCGTCCTCAGACAAGTACCTTTGCATTCGGTCTTCTCGGACTTCGAAAGTCCTGTTTACTTGGTTTACCACGAGGAGGGAATCACCTTTTTCTTCGATGACCTCTTCTCCCAAACTTTTAGCCAACTCGAAACCTACAATCATGGCCTCATACTCGGCCTCATTGTTAGTTAATTTCGAAGTTCTATAGATTGTCTAATTATATTACCCGTGGGTGGCTTTAAAATGATACCTAGACCGGACCCCTTCACGTTCGAAGCACCATACATGAAGAGGTTCCACGCCCCCGATGATGTACCCGATTTTAATAACAGTTCTTTTTCGACCTCGGGTACGAGGGCTGGCGTGAAGTCGGCCATGAATTTTGCCAAGATTTGACACTTGATGGTTGTTCGGGGTCGATACTCGATATTGTACCCACTGATCTCGATGGCCCATTTGGCCAATCGACCCAAAAGTTCGGGCTTGTGCAAAATATTGCGAAGGGGATAGATAGTTACAACACATATTGGATGACATTGGGTATCTGGTCTCGACCTTATTAAAGCAAGTACTAATTTTTCTAAGTGTGGGTATCTGGTCTCGGCCTCACCTAAGGTCCGACTAACATAGTAAACAGGGAATTACGTACCTTGTTCTTCTCGAACTAGGACCCCACTTCTCGCTATTTCCGAGACTACCAAGTACAAGTAGAGTTGCTCGTCCGCTTTCGGGGTGTGAAGCAGTGGCGAGCTTGATAAGTATCGCTTTAGTTCCTCCAACGCCTGTTGGCATTCTAGAGTCCATGCAAACCTACACTTCTTCTTAAGTAGTGAGAAGAATAAGTGACTTCTATCTGAGGACCTCGAAATGAATCGTCCTAGGGCGGCTATGCACCCCGTTAACCTTTGTACAACCTTGACATTATCCACGATCGTGATATCTTCGATGGCTTTGGTTTATCAGGGTTGATCTCGATACCCCGATTTGATACCATGAAGCCGAGGAACTTGCTCGAGCCAAACCCGAACGCATACTTCTCTGGGTTGAGCTTCATATTGTACTTTCTCAATATATTGAAAGTCCCCTGCAAATATTTCAAATGGTCCTCTGCTCGCAGGGACTTAACTAACATGTCATCAATATAAACTTCCATTGATTTTCCTATTTGTTTTTCGAACATTCGATTTCAAGGCATTAATAAGTTGCACAATCATTTTTTAGTCTGAATGGCATTACCGTTATAAAAATAGGTGTCGTACTTAGTGATAAATGAAGTCTTTTCCTGATCCTCCGGGCTCATCTGTATTTGGTTGTACCCGGAGTAGGCACTGAGAAAACTGAGAATCTCGTGGCCGGCCGTGGCATGGATCATGATCGATATTCGGCAAAGGAAAAGAATACTTAGGGAATGTTTTGTTTAAGTCCTTATAATCTACGCACATTCTAAGTTTATTTCCCTTCTTAGGGACTATCACTATGTTTGCTACCCATTCGGGATATGTCACTTCCCGAATGGACTCTATTTTGAAAATTTTGGTTACCTCGTCCATGATGAATGCATGCTTAACCTTGGACTTGGCCTTCATTTTTGCTTTACTTTACAGAAATTTAGGTCCAGGCTCAGTCGATGAGTAGTGATTTCTGGTGGGATCCCTGTCATATCGAGATGGGACTAGGAAAAGAAATCCATGCTAGCTTTAAGTAAATTAATAAGTTTGTTCCTGAGCTCGGACGTTAGTAACGTTCCCAGGTATACCTTTCGTTCGGGCTAGTGGTCGATCAACGTGACTGGTTCCAGCTCTTCGACTGTTGATTTGGTGGCATCGAAGTCATCAAAAATTATGAAGGATCGAGGGATCCAGCAGTTGTCATCCTCGTTGATCCATTACTCCTGGAATTGGGTCGAGGTCGTGTCTGTGGTTTCTATTTGTCCTCCTACTTTCCCTTCGACTCTGATCCCTTTGCTGATGAGAGTGTCGATACCGGTATCACTTCGTCGATTGCAAATATCTCCTTGGCGGCAGGTTGTTCCCTGTACACCGATTTTACTCCCTCCGATGTCGGGAACTTCAGAATTTGGTGAAGGGTCGAAGGTACTGCCCTCATGTTATGGATCCAAGGCCTTCCGAGCAGGTTGTTGTACCTTATGTCACCCTCGATCACATGGAACTTTGTTTCTTTGACGGTCCCGACTACGTTTATTGGTAAGATAATTTCACCTTTGGTAGTTCCACTTGCCATGTTAAAGCCGTTAAGAACCCAAGATGCAGGCACAATCTGATCCTGGAGGCCGAGCTGCTCTACGACCCTCGATCGAATAATGTTTGCCGAGCTACCTGGATCAATCAAAACATGTTTAACTTGAATTTTGTTCATAAGAACAGATATTACCAATGCGTCGTTGTGGGGTTGTGAGATCAAGATCCCCTCTGCATCCTCTCCATTGAAAGATAAGGTCCCTTCCGGTACATAGTCATTAGTTCGCTTTTTCCTCGTGATCGACATCTTGGTGTGCTTGAATATGGGTCCCTATGGAATGTCAACCCCACCAACGATCATGTGAATCATGTGTAGTGATTCTTCATGTTCATTCTTCCTGTTTACATCCTTATCTCTAAAGTGATTCTTAGCTCGGTCGTTCAAGAATTATTGATGATGAACCTCGTTAAACAAACGGGCTACCTCTTCCCTTAGATGTCTACAGTCCTCAGTTCTATGACCATGAGTACCATGGTATTTGAATATTTGATTAGGATTCCTCTAGGACGGATAGGTATGTAGGGGTCGAGGCCACCTGCTATCTTTGATCTGCCCAATGGCCGATACAATTGCTAATGCATCAACGTTAAAGTTGTATCCTGATAGTCGTGATGCTTCTGTGGGCTCGTCATTTCTATCGAAACCACTTTTACTCATGATCTCTTTCCTCGATAACTTCTTCGATTACTTCGAACGGGGTTGAGTCCAGGAATGCTGTTTCTCCAACCTCCACCGTATAGTTGATACAGATGTCTGTTCGATCGCGGTTCTCTATCGATGTCTCTTTGAATTCTTCCGACGGGCCTGTTTGGATAAATAGAATCGGAAGGGGTTCCCAACTGATCATCCTCGACCCTGATCTTTGATTGGTACCGAGTGTGCACATCGGCCCAGGTTACAGCTGGATATTTGATTAAATTCTGCTTTAACATTCGTGACACCACCGAACATCGTATGTTCAGCCCTTGAGTAAAATCCTGGACGGCCCAATCATCTGCGACCGGGGGTAGGTCCATACGTTCCATCTGGAACCGAGATACGAACTCTCTGAGCATTTTGTTGTCTTTATGCTTCACTTTGAAGAGGTACGACTTCCTAGTCTCGACCTTTATGGCTTCGGCATGTGCTTTGACTAAGGAATCTGCAAGCATGGCGAAGGAATCAATGGAATTGGGCGGAAAATTGTGGTACCAAATCATTGCCCCCTTCGATAAAGTTTCTACGAACTTCTTCAATAAAATGGACTCAAATCTCATCCTCCTCTGAATCGTTCCCCTTTATTGCACATGTGTAAGAAGTGACATGCTCATTGGGGTCGGTGGTTCCATTATACTTGGGAATTTGGGATGGTCTTAGGAGCCGTACTTGGTGGGAAAGGCTTCTGCACGAACTTCTTTGAATCCAAACGCTTCAGAATCGGTGGTGCCCCCGGAGTTTGATCAACTGGGGAGTTATACGTTTCTACCTTTTTGTCATTTTCTTCAACCTTCATCTCCCCCGATTCAATTCGCTTTGTGAGCTCTTCGAGCATTTTTATAATGGTGGGTTCAGTCCCCGATTCATTCACGTTTGACCTCTCTGGTACTGGTTCAGTCCTATGAACAACTTCCAGTGAGGGTTCGAGTTCAGCCCTACTCGATGCGCGGTTCTGATTTTGGAGTTGTGCTACGGCAACTTGTTGAGCCTGCAACATTTCAAATATTAATCGAAGGCTAACTCCGTCGTCTTTGTCTCCCTGTGTATCTTGACCAGCTAGTCGAACATCTCTGCAGATTCTATTTTCAGGGTCGATGCTCAGATTCGCATTTAGGGCGACATAGGAACTAACGTCAATGGGGTCTACAACTGGTACTCCCTTGAGGCCAGCCTGAGGTACTTCGATCCCTAGGGCGGCTATATTGTTGTTTTCATCATGAAAACCAAGTCCATTGTCGGCGTATGTGGGTACTGTTTGAGAGTTCGACATGATGATCCTGAAATCAAAAACACTTACGAGAACAAGCATAATGCAGTGTGTGTTATAAGAATTAGTACCGGGCAATCACTATTATCCTTAGCCCCCCAGTGGGCGCCAAACTGTTTACCCTTAAAATCAGATAATAATTAAACTTATAAGTGGTTTTAAGGATATGTGATTTCACCTAGAACAAATTGAAAAATATGATAACTAATGCTAGAAATTGACTGTAAAATAAAGCAAACCAGTATAGAATGCAACTTGGCCTTCAAGCTAGATCGCCCTCGAACCGATATAGTGTTTAATTAAGAAATATGAACTGAACTGAAGAACAAGAGAACTTAAGAGAGAAAAATGTACATTATTGCTTTGATTTGCGAGAGTTGGATGATTACAAATGATTAGAACCCCTCTTATATAGTAGAGGAATTCTACTTATGGTACAATTCTAAATATAGAAGGAAATCTCATGATTGACTAAATAATCGTTCTTGATTTGATCCGTGCTGAGATTTCCGCCACGATCCTCGGCTGGTCACGGATATCTCGGCTTTCCGTTAGTATGCTATCTTCGGTATTGCTCGATGTCCATCTTGTTTGGTCTCGTTCATTACTGGTCTCGATCTCGATTGTTATTTCGAATCCCGAGCTCGGTACCGCACCTTCATATCTCGGTCTGATCTAACACGGGGCTGATCCTAGGCCCACTATCCTGGTCTCGGTTAATCAACAAAATCGGGTGAGCCTAGTTTTAACCGTATAATAAGAGTATAATTTTCACATAAAAAACTTCACATTAATATGTGGGAGTGAAATTCATAAATTATAATTTTTATATCTTGTTATATTAGTCTCCACATCATTGAGATGCTAATTAGAGAAAGATGTTACTGGAACAAATTAAAGAAAAAACGTTTTCACATAAAATAAGGTAGAGAAAATAAGTTGTAACTGAGTTATATATGTGTTTTGCTAACCTACTACAATAGTTATGGTAAGTTAGGATTGTATGCACTTTTGCTTTCCCTTAACTACCCTTAATGAGACATTAACAACACATTAGTGAAAATGAATATTTTGATATTTTTCTCTCAAGAACTAAATACAGCTCCTCTCTTTCCTTTTTCTCTTCCTTTCGCCCATGTCTCCTCTAATCTGCAGTCACCTTCCACAACATGCATATCGTTCCGCCATCAATTCACTTAGTTGCTACAAACAATAGGTTCTCTTCACATTTCTGTCATTTGAAGTTTTTGTATTGGTAAAATACGTTCTCACCATGTGGCTTGTTAATATAGTGGAAACCAGCAAGAATGGTTCGGCACCTAGAAGCATGAAAGTCAAAGCTAGGAGAGCTGAAGAATCCATTCGAATCTGGAACAAGAGTGACCGAATGGAATTCACCAAGTAAGCATCGGGGACAGGCCAGACATCTTTGATATGCCCGACATCACGAGCTCCGTCCGTTGTGCCATCATGGTTTTGGCCAGCGAGAATCTCGCCATCTGTTAACCATGTATGCAACGTGCAGGCTAAAAACTTGAAACGGTCACATCTCTCGCTTAGGCTATAAATACTTTACTTTGTTCATTTGTAGCAATCACACTGGATTACTCATATTAGACTATACATAGCTTTCTTTAAAATCATTTTCTCAGAGATATCCTCGAAGGATTGTATTGTGTCGCCACACTGAAGGCTGCCGTTCAATAAGAATCTCTTTATTACGCATTTTAATTCTGTCTTGATTATCAATATTATTTTTTATTTTCATTGAGATCACTTTGGATAAAACTATTTGCTAGTGACATTATATAAATTCAATCGTTTATACTAATTTGGGTTAAACAAGTTTAGCGCCCACCAACTAAGAATTTGATCCAAAGTCTTGTTGCTGTTTCTCAAATTTTCTATTATTCTCATTTGGTAACACTATCCATTCAAGGAAAACATCATGGCCGGAGTCAATAACCAGCCACTGGACCCAAAAGCTCAAGTGATGGAGCAAACTGGAGGAACATGAACTCTAAATAACAATCTCCTGGAAACTCTCTATCCCACTCAAGAGAGAATTCTCCAGCAAGATCCACAAGCAGGGGTGATGAAAGACTTGGATTCGAGGAAACGGTGAAAGATTTTATGACTGAGCAACAACAATTAAACGCTTAGATCAGAAAGTCATTAAGGGTTCTGACGAGTGGTGCAACAGCCTCAACACCAACTTCACCTCCGAGGATACATATCAACATAGAAACCCCCAACTCCAAACTGAGAAATACGAGGACAGGGGGACTACCAAATAACGCCGAAGCTGGAGGGTCAACTACGACCAAAAACTCTGAGTTACAAATTTGGATTCTAACCTTACAAAAACATGCCAAGGAACAGAATAAGCGGATCGAACAAATCCTAGGATTTCCACTCATCATCGAGGTAATCGACATAATTAAGTACTCTAAAAAATTATGAAAGCGTAGTGCCGCACTAATACAAATTTTGAAGAAGTTTAAGATGTTGGATTCTCCTAAATATAATGTAACTACAGATCTGCATAACCACGCCATGGCTTACAAGGTCGAAATCAAGGGGAACGATCTCAGAAAGGAAGAAATCAAATTTATACTAGTTAAGAAATTCGGAGAGACCCTAGCCAAATGGACTTTAACCTAATACTCCCATTTACCTAAATATTCTATTAGTTTATTTACTTAACTTGTATGTGTATTTATCAAATCACACTTTGGAGCATAGAAGGTGGAAAAACGAATAGAGGATATTTTTAAAATTCAACAAGGGAGCACAAAATTACTTTGGGACTTCATAGATCGGTTCCAAAGGGAAAAGATGTTGCTCCCCACCGTACTGGATAATTGGGCGGCTATGGGTTTCACAAGGAATTTGAACAAAAATAGTTTGTAAGCTACAAGAAGACTGAAGGACAGTCTTCGGAAGATCCCTCCCAAGTAGTGGATGATGTATATCGTAGGTATAGCACTAAACTTTGGATAGAAGAAGATATTTTAACACCCCTCGGATTCGAAAGCAAAGAAACGATAGGGTATGGTCACTGATCAGCGACAGTCCGTAAATGAGAAGATTCCATGCATACAATAAAGTCTAGGGTCCGAGGATGCAACTCGTAGGCCAGATCATTTCGAAAGCATGGTTGTTCTTTAGATTCAACAATTCTAGTGAAATTACTCGATGTGAGTTATTTGTTATTGTATAGGCTTGATATCCTAGTTGATTATGATATTTATTATTGTATGGCGTCCGTTGTTAGTATATATGTTTTCCTCTATATGTTTTTCTGTGATATGGATTGATTTGTCAACACGTGAGTTGTCCAAGCAGTGATTATAATTATTGCACATGAGTCATTTTTGCAACACGTGAGTTGTCCGCAGTTGTTATAGTTATTGACACGTAAGTTATTTGTGTAGCGTGTGAATAAGGATCCGTTCCCCTATATTCCTTTTCTCATATTTCTCTTTTGATGGTATACATGCAGATTATGAAAACTGATTTGTTTGGGTTTTTATTCTCTATATGTTGTTTTACTCAGTGGATTGAAACATAATGCATATCTTTTCTATATGTTGAACTATGTATCTTGACTTATTTTACATGCATATCTTCTCTATGTGCCGAATCGTTGGATGTTTTGGCCTTACATGTGCTTTATGTTTAGATTTTAATATTGTTGTTGTTGTTGTTTTGTACATATATATTCATGAATTGTACAGATTTGGTTAGTGAGTATCATTGGCCACTCTCGTTACTACCTCACCGAGGTTAGTCATGATACTTACTAAGTATATGGGGTCGGTTGTACTCATATTACACTCTTCACTTAATTGTGCAGATCCATGAATTGGATCCAACTGAGCTTTTGGAGTGGTAGATTGTTGTGGAGGCCCGAGGTAGAGCTGCACCCTGATCTTAGTCCCTAGCGTCTCGTTCTATCATTTCATTACTGTTATCGAATCATACAATGTATTGTTATAATTGTATTTGTATGATAGAGCTCATGACTCAGTGTTACAAGTTTTTGGGGATTTATGTATTGACTCGGTTTCTACTATGGTTATTTGACTGTCAAACTTATTTATTTTGTGATTGCTATTATTTTGTGATTGACTTTACTAGAAAGATAAGTGCCATCACGATTAGTGGTGGTTTTGGGTAGTAACAATGCGCTATTCAGCATCCTCATTAGGGAAGTCAAGAAGCATCCACCATTCCAAAAAATCCTCTTTGAGAGAGAACGAGTCCATAGTATGCTGGGCCGTTTTCATTGGTTATCTCATTTTCTCAATCACCTCATCCATGCCAGGAATCACTGCACGTACAACTTCTAATGTTGATAGCTTGGATTCCGAAAAAACGATATTTTGAGAAAGCTCATATTGGACTTTAATCGGTTAAGGTTCCAAACAGAATTATCTCATTCACTTTGCAGTATCTCCTCTTCATCCTCAAAAGATTTGGTGGAATATTTCCAAGATCCAAGAGCCTGTCGAGGTGTCTTCCTCATTATTTAGATCAATGTAACGACCTGATCGGTCGTTTTGAAAGTTAGAGCCCCGATTCCCTAATAACTGTTTTTCCCATATTTATTTCTACTATTGTGACTTGTCGGGATGATTGGTTTTGAGTTTCGGAGTGTTTTGGGACACTTAGTCCCTAAATGAGAGCTTAAGTCTTAAAATTTGGATCGTAGTAGATTTAGGCTTGAATTGGCGAAAGTTAGATTTTTGGCGATTTTGGCCGGTAGTTGAAATTTTGATATCGAACCCGGAATGGAATTCTGGAAGTGGTTGTAGGTTCGTAGTGTTATTTGTGACCTGTAAGTGAAGTTTCAAGTCATTCGGGCTAGGTTTGATGTGTTCGGCGTCATTTGTTGAATTTGGAAAGTTCAAAGTTCCTTAGGCTTGAATCCGTACTTAATTCATGTTTTTGGTGTTGTCCGAGGTGGTTCGAAGGCTCGACTAAGTTCGTATGGTATTGTAGGATTGGTTGGTATGTTTGGCCGAGGTCCCGGGAGCCTCAGGTGTGTTTCGGGTGCTCAACGGGTCATTTTTGGACTTAAGAAATTGGCTGGGTTTCACTGGTGTTCTACAGCTGGTGTCCTTCACCGCGATCGCGTGAGAAGGATCGCGATCACGTAGAGAAATTGAGAGGCCAGCTGGGTTAACGCTTTGCGTTTTCAAGGAATGGGACGCGTAATTTAGTCAGGTCATGCATCGCAAACGCATGGGCCAGGTCGCGTTCCCGAAGAAGAAATAAGGCGTCAAAGAGGAGTTGTATGTTACCCTTCGCGATCGCGTAGGTCTGTGAAGCCAATGCATCGCGTTCGCGTGAGGAGAGACACGTTCGTGTAGAGTAAATATCATGAGGCAGCGGAGTTGTTCTTCGCGATCGCGAGGGTGTTTCCTCGATTGCGATTAAGGAAATATCTGGGTAGATTTAAAGTTCAAAATCGAGGATTTTTGGTTCATAACTCAAAATTTGATTGGGAGCTTGGAAGAAGGCGAAATTTGGAGAGATTTTCGGAGGAAGTTTTTGGGTAATGATTCTAACTCCTTTATGATTAATTTCCACTAATCTATTCTTAATTTTATCATCTAATTTCGGATTTGGGGTGAAAATTAAGAAAAGTTCTTAGGCCAAATTTTGGAATTTTGATCGAGAATTTGGTATCGGAATTGATTAAATTTGATATGGTTAGACTCGTGAGTGAATGAATGTTCAAAATTTGTGATTTTTACCCGATTCCGAGGCGTGGACCCGGGGAGGCTTTTTTGGCGTTTTTCCTATTTTAATGATTTAGCTTCGAATTCATTAGCTAAATTAGTTACTTGTAGTTATATTTACATTATACAATTGGTTTGATTATATTTGGGTCATTCGAAGTTGGATACTCGTGGCAAGAGAGTGGGTTCAGATTGATTTGAGTGGTTCGAGGTAAGTGGTCGGCTTGCCTAACCTTGTGTAGGGGAACTTTCCCTTAGGATGTTTGGTTGTTTGATGTATGAGCGCCGTGTATGTGAGGTGACGAGTACGTACACGGGCTATTGTTGTAAAAATCCCGTTTTTCTTCTAAATCATAAACTGTTTTCCTTTGGTTGAACTGCACTATTATGTTTAATTACCATGTTTAGATTAGGAAAGCATGCCAACGTGTTTGACTGTCTACTTGAAATTCGGTGCAGCATGATTAGATAGATTCCTATTTTCCTTGGTTGCATTTAGTCTAAACTGTACATTTCAATCTTGTAACTGTCATGTCATTGTTGAGTTGCATATTTACTTTGGGACTGCGAACGTATTCCGGGAGATTCCCTTGTCTTGCATATTTACTTCGGGACTACAGGGGGATCCCCCTGTCTTGCATATTTACTTTGGGAATACAGACGTATTTCGGGAGATCCCCCAGCACTGCATATTTATTTGGGACTATGTAAGTATTCCGGGAGATCCCCCTGTATTGTATATTTATTTTGGGACTACGGACGTATTGCGGGAGATCCCCTTGTACTGCATAACTAATTCGGGACTATGGGACGGTATCCCGAGAGATTTCCCTGTTGTGATTCTCTTGTTCTGAGTCGAAGGCTTCTTGACTTTTATTACTGAAGACTTCCTTAATTATTTTACTGTAGAATATATTTATATCTCTTGCTGTTTTTAGTTCTTTATATTTACACCGGTAGGGCCCTGACCTGACCTCGTCACTACTCGACCGAGGTTAGGCTTGGCACTTACTGGGTACCATTGTGGTGTACTCATGCCCTTTCCTGCACATATTTTTTGTGTGCAGATCCAGGTACGAGCTATCAGCCTCGGGTTTAGTGCGTGCTTGCCGATTCAGGAGACTTCAAGAAACTTCTACTCGCGTCCGCAGACCTCGGAGTCCCCTTTTATTCCCCCGCTTAGAGATTTTTCTTTGGTTTCTTTAGACATGTTGTATAGAGCTATATAGACTTGTAAAAGCTTGTGATTAGTGACATTTCAGGTTTTGGAAGCGATGTTATTGTATATGCCGAGTGGCACTACCTTGCTTATTAAATTATATTGTTTTGGCTTTTATCTTTGTCACGCCCCAAAATCCAGGGACGAGACCGGCGCCCAACCGGATGATCCCGGTCAAGCGGACATGGACTGCCTTTCCTGCCCAAGCGTTACCCCGTGTTTACAATATACATTGTTCCACATGAATTAGCAATTTAGAGTTTAAGAATGAATTTACCATTTGAGTTCATTTCCTTTATCCTTTCAACATTTGGTAATCACAAAACATACAATAATTCCGATTCGGACCACGATTACTAGTAAACACAATTACTGCCCAAAATACATATATGTACAACCCACATCATGACTACGGGGCCTCTAAGAATACTAAGAGTTTACACCATGCTTGCCGGTAAGCTACTGGCTATACCTTAGAAGACATAACATATACAAAAGAGATGATATAGACTACACACGGCCCCGAGAGGAAATGGGGCTCACCGGATCTGCTGAAGGAACGGAACGGTGGCACCACTATCGGCGGTTTGAGCTACCTGCTATGGAACCACCTACATCCATATAAAAGATGTAGTGCCCCCGGCAAAAGGGTCGTTAGTACCTTTGTATAGTACTAGTATGTATGAACAAAATTTATTCTAAGTAAAATCAAATAGTACAAAATTGGAAGACAGTCAGGGTAACCACACAAGTACCACACAGATATACAGAAAATCACAAATGAAGATTCCACAGTTAATCATTTCAATTGTTCATCTGTTGCAGCGCGCAACCCGATCCCACCGTACATTCACATTTCACCCTTATTACCTCTCCACCCTTATTACTTCCTGTTGCAGCGCGCAACCCGATCCCACCGTACAATCACATTTTGCCCTTATTACCTCTCTACCTTTATTACTTCGTGTTGCAGCGCACAACCCGATCCCACCGTACAATCATATTTGATAGCAACAATAACCAACAACTAAATCACAGGGATCTTCAACATCAAGAACATAAGTCCATATCAACCAACAACTATATGAAGTCAAGGAACAATAATCCTTACCAAACAGTAACTCTTATATGGTGTTGCCATCATTATTTAACTCAATTAAATCAATCCACAGTTTCTTTTCATCATTTACCACACTCGACCCTTAGCAATTAGATACATTCCCACATTAGGGTACGTTAACATTCTTTCATTTAGTATCACATACTGCCATATTGACATATTCGAACATTTAAAGAACCTTACACATGATAGGATAAGAACAAAAAATCACCTTTCACAATCACAATTAGCATGGTAATCGACTAAGAAAATCAGAGAATGAAATCTTACACCTCGACACAGCAGGACAATCAATTCACATATGCTCAAGCAAGAATTTCATACCGTATGCTCGGACACCAACAAGATGACTCTTCAAAGGTTAAAGTTAGCCATACATACCTTGAATCGGAATTCCCCTTTAATTTTTTTTATCACAAATCACCGGACCGTCTAGCACTGTCAATCTATTCCACAATGTGACATATTTCACTTAGAATTAGGAACCATAAACATAACTCAAACTCATTTAGGCATTTTATCGAACGCTATGTGACCCCTTAGATTACTAACCCCTTTTTTTGTGAATAATTACCCAAACTCGTTTCCCTTTACTAGATTAGGGAGTTTAACTTACATACATGCAAAGGTACCGGCTTTTATTTCCAAGAATCAATTTATGTGTTCTACCCTTTTTTAGCCAAAGCCTGAGAATTAAAAGGAAATGGGGTAGGGACTCACCTCTTATAGTGAAGAAGATGACAATTACTCAATAACTTCCAGGCCCAAGTGATAGTGAAGAATCAATTTTTGGGTGAATATGGAACCTTCTCTCTCAAGAACTCTCTCTTCCCTCTCTCTATTTTGTTCAGAAAATCGTTAAAATGGAAGGGGGTAAGTGTTTTAATGAACTGGGGGTCGGGTATAAAAATTAGAATTTTAAAAGTCCCGAAGCAGAAATTCGGTTCGCATTCCTGCTATGCAGTCCGCATTCATGTCGCATAAATGGCCCTCAAATGGGCCAAAAAGAAACCGAACTGCCCAGGTATGCGACCACTATGCGGTCCGCATACCTGTTATGCGATCACATAGTGCGTAGCATAACCTCCTCCGCAGAAATAGAGGTGCAAGAATGCGACAAATATGCTCTCTGCATTCCCAAAATGCGATCGCATCTTGGGCCGCATAGTTGTCCTCAAATTGGACAGCAGACTGTCCATGTATGTGACCATTATGCGGTATGCATACCTGTTATGTGATCGCATAGTGCGTCGCATAACATCGCTACTCTGGAAAATTTTATCTTTTGAGTCCCGGTGTACTTTTTACTCAAAAAGGGTCCGTTTTAAGAATTTCTACTGTTATAATAACACGAGGACCTATTTCGGCATTATTTTTAGCCATGAAATTTTACGGGTCTTTACATTCCCCCCCACTTAAAATCATTCAACCTCGAATGAGGATCGGGGAATCACTAGAGTATGAAAAACACAAAGTAAACCAACCCCCAAAATTTTCACTAACTCCGATAATTTCTGGAAATTTCGCCAGACTTTCCTTTGAATATAGGCCTATCCACCTGTCAGAGAGCCCCCGAAACACATGTTTAACCAATTCCACACATTACCAGTCACTCCATCAACTCGCATATAATTGGGTTACCTCAACAAGTCGTATGCAATTCAATTACTTCAACATGCTATACCTATTTCAGTTAACACCTCAAACTTGCATACCATTTAACTATCACATGAATTGCACATAATTTATCTTACTTCAAGGAGTTACACATTACCCAAATAATCACAACATACACAAATATGGCACAACTTGAGAAGTTACAATAGTAGGGCAATTAGGGGGGAAATGGGGTGCTTTTGCACAAAATTTGACACAACATATAATTGCTTAGGAATGACAATTTTCAAACCATTACCGAACTTATTCAAACAAATGGGGATATTTCTCTTTCATTTCATTTTCCGCTTCCCATGTGGCTTCCTCGACTTGTTGACTTCGCCATAACACTTTAACAGAAGCAATCTCTTTGTTCCTCAATCTACGGATTTGCCTATGAAGAATTGCAACTGGAACCTCTTCATATGAAAATCCTTCATTAATTTCAACCGTCTCAACTGGCACAATGGCGGATGGATCCCCAATCACCTTCTTCAACATGGACACATGAAACACCGGGTGCACTAATGACATTTCAGGGGGCAATTCCAATCCATAAGCCACATGTCCTATCCTTTGAGCGATCTGATACGGCCCGACATACCTAGGGCTCAATTTCCCTTTCTTCCCAAACCGCATTACTCCCTTCATGGAGATATCTTCAAGAACACCCAATCATCTACTTGAAACTCCAAATCCCTGCGACGAACGTCCGCATAGGATTTCTAGCGACTCTGAGCAGTTTTTATCCTCTCCTGAATGACTTTAACTTTTTCCATAGCCTGCTACACGAGATCCAGCCCTCGCAATTCTGCTTCACCAACTTCAAACCATCCAATCGGAGACCTACACCTTCTTCCGTACAATGCCTCAAATGGGGCCATCTGAATACTAGCGTGGAAGTTGTTATTGTACGCAAACTCTATAAGCGGCAAGTGATCATCCCAGCTACCCTTGAAATATAAAACGCAAGCTCGTAACATATCTTCAAGCATTTGAATAGTCCGCTCCGCTTGACCGTCTCTATGGGTGGAAAGATGTGCTGAGATTTACCTAAGTACCCAAACCTTGCTGAAATTTCCTCCAAAAATTAGCTGTGAATTGGGACTCTCGATCCGAGATAATAGAAGCTGGAGTGCCATGGAGTCTGAATATTTCCTTGATATACAACTGAGCGTAATGTTCAGTATCGGTGGACTTGACTGGCAAGAAGTGAGCTGATTTCGTGAGTCGATCCACTATCACCCAAATTGAGTCGAACTTGCGCTGAGTGCGGGGTAACCCTACCACAAAGTCCATATTGATCATCTCCCATTTCCATATTGGCATTTCCATAAGCTGCGTCAACCCATCGGGCCTCTGATGCTCGACCTTCACTTGCTGACAATTCGGACACCTAGCCACAAAGTCTGCCACACCCCTCTTCATACCATTCCACCAATAAATCGCTTTGAGATCATGATACATCTTCGTAGAACCTGTGTGTACTGAATACCTGGAATTGTGAGCCTCTGCTATTACCCTTTCCCGAAGATCATCCATGTCCGGAACACATAGCCTACCTTGGCACCGCAAAACACCATCATCATTGCCGAGCAAAAATGTCGAGGTCTTGTGATTTAGGATTGCCTCCCTCAACTGTACCAATGCTAGATCTCTCAATTGCTTTTCCTTGACTTCCGTTACAAGTGAAGATTCTGCTCCATTACGCACCACGACATCCCCTTCGTCTGAGGTCGAAAGACAGACCCCCAGACCAGCCAACTGATAAACCTCCCGAGCCAAAGACCTCTTATCTGCTTCCAAATTAGCCAAGCTACCCATGGACTTCCGACTAAGGGCGTCGGCCACCACATTCGCTTTCCGCGGATGGTACAAAATATTCATATCATAATCCTTGAGCAACTCCAACCATCTTTGCTGCCTTAAGTTTAACTCTTTCTACTTGAATAAGTATTGAAGACTCTTGTGGTATGTGAACACGTCCACATGGACCCCATAAAGATAATTCTGCCAGATCTTCAGTGCAAACACAATCGCTGCGAGCTCCAAATCATGCGTCGGATAATTCTTCTCGTGATTCTTGAGTTGCCTAGAAGCATACGCTATAACCTTCCTGCACTGCATCAACACACACCCCAAACCAACCCTCGAAGCATCACAATAAACCACAAATCCCTCTGTACCCTCTAGCAAGGTCAACACCGGCACCGCAATTTCAATTCCTGAAAACTCTTTCCACAAGCATCGGACCACTGGAACTTTACTGCTTTCTGCGTCAACTTAGTCAGTGGGGAGGCAAGAGTAAATAATGCCTCCACAAATCTTCGATAATACCCAGCTAGACCCAAGAAACTGCGAATCTCTATTGGGGTCGTCGGTCTAGGCCAATCCTTTACTGCTGCGATCTTTTGGGGATCAACCTGAATCCCTTCCCTGGAAACAACATGGCCCAAAAAGGTGACCGATTCTAGCCAAAACTCACATTTTGAAAACTTCGCATACAACTGGTGCTGATGAAGGGTCTGCAGAACTACCCTGAGGTGATTACCATGATCTTCCTGACTCTACGAATAAACAAGGATGTCGTCAATGAAGACAATTACGAAGGAGTCAAGAAACAGTTTGAAAACCCGATTCATAAGATCCATAAAAGTTGCTGGGGCATTGGTTAGCCCAAAAGACATTACCAAAAATTCAAATTGCCCATAGCAGGTCCTGAATGCGGTCTTAGGAATATCCTGCTCCCTGATCTTCAACTGGTGATACCCGGATCGTAAATCAATCTTTGAGAAAAACCTAGCACCTTGCAACTGGTCAAACAAATTATCTATCCGAGGCAATGGATATTTGTTTTTGATAGTGACCTTGTTGAGCTGCCGATAATCAATACACATCCGAAGCGATCCATCCTTCTTCCTGACAAAAAGAATCGGTGCGCCCCAAGGTGACACACTTGGCCGAATGAAACCCTTTTTCCAATAGATCTTTCAATTGTTCTTTCAACTCTCTCAGTTCAGTTGGTGCCATCCTGTAGGGTGGAATAGATATTGGCTGAGTATCTGGCAATACATCAATCCCGAATTCAATCTCTCTATCTGGCGGAACTCCAGGAAGCTCATCCGGAAATACTTCTAGATACTCATTCACAACTGGCACGGACTCGGGAGTAGGCACCTCTGAAGTGGTGTCCGCAACCCGGATCAACTGGTAGATACACCCCTTCTTGATCATTTTTTAGGCCTTGAGGTAGGAAATAAACCTACCCCTCGGCACAACATCATTCCCCTTCCATTCGATAACTGGTTCGTTAGGAAACTCGAGCCTCATAATTCTAGTTCGGCAACCGAGTTTAGCAAAGCATGAGTAGAGCCAATCCATTCCCATGATAACATCAAAATTCACCATTCCTAGCTCAATAAGATTGGACGTGGTATCCCAACCACACACCGTGAAAACACAATTTCTATAGACTCGCGCGGCCGTAATAGAATCACCAACCTGAGTCGACACAGAGAACGGCTCATGAAGTTATTCGGGTTCTGTCCCAAAACTTGAAGCAATAAATGGAGTAACATAGGACAATGAAGACCCGGGATCAATAAGAGTATAAACATCATGCATTTGGACAGTCAGAATACCCTTGACGACATCTGGGGAAGTATCTGCACTCTGGCGACCACTCAAAGCATAGAACTGACTGGGTCCCCCTCGACCCCGTGCTCCACCCCTAGCTGCACCACGCCCTGCTGGAGCTGGAGGGCGTGCTGAAGATGTAGCGACGGAAGAGCTGGATGGCTAAGCAGTACCCCCACCCGCGCCCTGACTGGGTGCGCGCCAGTCTCGCTGGATATGGCCTCTCTCTCCGCATCTATATCACACTGGTATATCCAAGTAACAAGGCTCGGAATGAAACCTCCCACACTTAGGGCATGGGGACCTCCGCTGCTGTTGGAACCTTCCACCTGAACGACCTGACTGATGGAACCTCCTGCTATCTGAACCTAGTCCAAAGCGACCTCCCTGCTGATAAATGTGCCCTGATGACAGGGCACTGGCTGAGGACTGAGCATAGGACTGGAATGGCCCTGATGACCCTCTCCCAATGGCTGATCTCCCACCTGCAACTGAACTCCCAGGGTTTCCCGCTGACCGGGCTCTACTACCACTCTCTCTCTCCATCCTTATCTTCAACTTCCGAGCCTCTGTAGCCTGGGTGAATCCCACGATCTTCCCATAATTCATATCCGAATGTAAGGCAGTTGTCGCAGCTTCATTAACAACCAAGGGACAAAGGCCCTGAACAAACCGTCGAACTATGGCCTCCATAGTCGGCATCATGTGGATGGAATATTTGGATAGGCGCACGAACTCCATGTGGTACTCCCACACACTCATGTTGCCCTGCTTAAGGACCTCAAACTCTGCAGCACGGGCTGCCATAGTCTCGGCAGGCAAGAAATGATCCATGAAGGCATCAACAAACTCATCCCACTTCGCCGGAGGGCTCCCCTCCCCACGTGAACCCTCCCACATCTCAAACCACGAATACGCCGCTCCATTTAGCCTATAGGAAGCCAACTCAACCCCCTCTGCCTCTGTAGCCTTCATAACCCGGAGAGTCTTGTACATTTCATCTATAAAGTCCTGAGGATCTGCCTCTGGGTCGGTGCATGTGAACTCTGGAGGGGCTAACCGCAGAAACTGGTTGACTCTGGAACCTGAAGAATCCCCTTGCTCGCTAGAGGTCGCAGGGGCAGCATGAGATCTTTGGGCCTGGGAGGCCACTAGCTGAGTCAACATCTGAATAGCTCCTCTGAGGTCCCCATCAGAAATACCGGGACCGGAAGCTGGGGCTGAGGAGGGATCAGGAACGTCAGAGGGAGGGATTTCAGCACCCTCCGCTGAAGTAGGAGTAGGGATAGTCTGGCCTGGAGTGGAGGAGTCGGGCTGGTTTGTGGCCGGGGAATCATTCACACCCGCACCACCAGCTGGAGAATTTGTGGCCACTCCTGGGGTGGCATTGGCCTCTGAGCCGAGTCGAGCTCTCTTCTTGGGTGCCATTTACTGAAAATTGGGACAATGCACGAGTTAGATAAAGATGTTATCACCTTCCACTTCATCGCACGATACAGAGTAACAATAAAAGGGTATTTTCCTAAATGTCCATGCAACCCCCTAATTATAGATGTGGTCGACAACACACCGATAAGAAGGGCTCTACTAGGCACGGCTCCGAGACATCCTAGGATACTTTAAAGACCAGGCTCTGATACCAAGTTTGTCGAGCCCCAAAACCGGGGAACGAGACCGGCGCCCAACCGGATGATCCCGGTCAAACGGACCTGGATTGCCTCTCCTGCCCAACGCGTTACCCCGTGTTTACAATATACATTTTTTCACATGAATTAGAAATTTAGAGTTTAAGAATGAATTTACCATTTGAGTTCATTTCATCCTTTAACCTTTCAACATTTGGTAATCACAAAACATACAATAATTCTGATTCGGACCACGATTACTAGTAAACACAATTACTGCCCAAAATACATATATGTACAACCCACATCATGACTACGGAGCCTCTAAGAGTACTAATCTCTTGCCGGCAACAAGGCCCCGGCTATACCTTAGAAGACATAACATATATAAAAGAGATGATATAGACTACACACGGCCCTGAGAGGAAATGGAGCTCACCGGATCTGCTGAAGGAACGGAAGGGTAGCACCACTATCGGCGGTCTGAGCTACCCGTTGTGGAACCACCTACATCCATATAGAAGATGTAGTGCCCTCGACAAAAGGGACGTTAGTACCTTTGAATAGTACTAGTATGTATGAACAAAGTTTATTCAAAGTAAAATAAAACAGTCCACAATTGGAAGACAGTCAGGGTAACCACACAAGTACCACACAGATATACAGAAAATCACAAATGAAGATTCCACAGTTAATCATTTCAATTGTTCATCTGTTGCGGCGCGCAACCCGATCACACCGTACATTCACATTTCACCCTTATTACCTCTCCACCCTTATTAGTTTGTGTTGTAACGCGTAACCCGATCCCACTGTACAATCACATTTCACCGTTATTACCTCTCCACCCTTATTACTTCGTGTTGCGGCGCGCAACCCGATCCCACCGTACAATCATATTTGATAGCAACAATAACCAACAATTAAATCACAGGGATCTTCATCATCAAGAACATAAGTTCATATCAACCAACAACTATATGAAGTCAAGGCACAATAATCCTTACCAAACAGTAACTCATATATGGTGTTGCCATCATTATTTAACTCAATTAAATCAATCCACAGTTTCTTTTCATCATTTGCCACACTCGGCCCATAGCAATTAGATACATTCCCACATTAGGGTATGTTAACATTCTTTCATTTAGTAGCACATACTGCCATATTGACATATTCGAACATTTAACGAACCTTACACATGATAGGATAAGCACAAAGAATAACCCTTCACAATCGCAATTAGCATGGTAATCGACTAAGAAAATCAGAGAATGAAATCTTACACCTCGACACAGCAGGACAATCAACTCACATATGCTCAAGCAAGAATTTCATACCGTATGCTCGGACACCAACAAGATGACTCTACAAAGATTAAAGTTAGCCATACATACCTTGAATCAGAATTCCCCTTTAATTTTTTTTATCGCAAATCACCAGACCGTCTAGCACCGTCAATCTATTCCACAATGTGATATATTTCACTTAGAATTAGGAACCATAAACATAACTCGAACTCATTCAGGAATTTTATAGAACGCTATGTGACCCCTTAGATTACTAACCCCCTTTTTGTGAATAATTACCCAAACTCGTTTCCTTTTACTAGATTAGGGAGTTTAACTTACATGCATGCAAAGGTACCGGCTTTTATTTCCAAGAATCAATTTATGTGTTCTACCTTTTTTAGCCAAAACCTGAGAATTAAAAGGAAATGAGGTGGGGACTCACCTCTTAGAGTGAAAAAGATGACAATTACTCAATAACTTCCAGGCCCAAGTAAAGAATCATTTTTTGGGTGAAGATGGAACCTTCTCTCTCAAGAACTCTCTCTTCCCTTTCTCTATTTTGTTCATAAAATCGTTAAAATGGAAAGGGGTAAGTGTTTTAATGAACTGGGGGTCGGGTATAAAAATTAAAATTTTAAAAGTCCTGAAGCATAAATGCGGTCAGGAATACGATCGCATTCCTGCTAATCTTTACGTTTCCTTTCTTTTTTCACAATAATAGAATTACCTAGTCGTAAAGCCTAGGTGTCATCACGACAGAGGAGTAAAATGGATCGTGACAATCAATTAGGCTCAAGCAAGCGAAGCCTCAAGGAACTCCACTCTCTCAACTTACATGGTATTTATTTCTCCATATCACTCTTCACCTTACTCAACTCCTCCTTAGCCCATCAATCCAAAAACTCAAAAGTTTCTTTTTTGGTATGTACCTTTCGAAACCTAGTTTCCCAAGCTTTAATGCTTTTTTTATCTCTTACATTTTCTACTCATAGAGTAAGAACCTATTCACGTTTTTTGTTGAAATCAAACTAGACTGAAAAACAAAAAGTACAACATAATGTCACAGAAGACAATTAAGGGTTTAGCGGAATGAAAAAAGGGATATCCCAGAGCATACTTGAAGGTGCAATGTCGTACATCGTTCATGAGGCCAACATCAGACAGATTGTCCACCATATCCGTCTCTAAAAGGCCAACCAATTCTTTTATATATGCAACATCCTTCCTCAGATACTCTAGAAGATTCACTCCTTAGGGCACCTCAATCATAATTCGATATTTGTCAACACTTGTCGAAAAGACGACTTGAGGAAATTGCAAGATCGACATAATGGTATGGGGTTAGGCTGGGAAACTACGAAATCAAATAATCCCACAAGTCCATCTTCCGTAACGACCTTTCATAGGGTTAGGGTGGAAGCCTCACCCCATATTGGCTCCTTAATCGGGGGACTCGATTTCTTCGATATCAATCAAAATAGGCTCCTTGTCCTGAAGATATGTAGACCAGAAATAAACTCGTGGACTACCCTAAATATTCTCGGACTCTATCTTGTAATAGGACCTGGTTCTTTTTCTTGAAAAACAAATAGAACTCGCTAGAGCAGTATTTGATGAACTTTCTTTCTGTTTCAGTGGGGATAACTATCAGATTTTATCTTGCGCGACATCAATGGTCATGAGAAGATCAACCAACATTTGGGGAAGGATTTTTCTTGGTGCGCATGCAATGTCTACCATATAAAAGGTAACAACAAAACAGAAAGGAAATCAACACAAACGCTTACGATGATTCTTAGCCCTCCATCATAAGATTTTCGAGATATACTTCCAGGACCTCTTAGATATCGGTGAAGATGATACTATTTTCTCAACTATTTTTTAATATTCGTCGGGCGCCTCTAGAATAACTACAATTCAAAACCACAAGTCATAAAATGGACGACAGATATGAAGATAATATACTTACACTTGTCGTTTAATCTTTGTATAAAAGTTTGACCCTCGGAGTGGACCAGTTGTCGGGTTAGGACACCAACCAACTAATCATACCATCCCTTATCATGATCGTCCTTCATATTCACAAGAGCTCGCTTGGTTCAAAGTAATTGAAAGATTGAATGAGTCCTATGTATGTTTAGATAGGGAACCAACGTAACGTTTCAAAGCCATCAAACCTGGAAGGGATATATATAAATCACAACATCAGTCATCACGATCTTGAGAACTGCGATCAATAGATGAACAAATTAAGATTTGCCTCGTGTCCCGAGCATTAAATGAATGTTGCACACACTGTCTCAGTCTCAGCTCACATCACTTCCAATATGGAAGAATAATAATAGTAAATAAGGTTTCTTCTCTACCAATAAAGGATCTCATACAATATTTTCTCCCAATCAAAGGTTTTCCAGTTCTCGGGCATTTCTCAAGAACTACCAACAAGTGAGGGGACTATCTGCATTAGTAAAATATGATCCCACTGCTCGTTAGTATAGTGACAAGTAGCAAGAATGGTTTGGTACCTAGAAACATGGAAGCCAAAGCCAGGAGAGCTATAGAACCACGATCAGGGTCGTCCATTTGAATTCGGAAGGAGAGTGACCGAATGGAGTTCACCAAGCATACATTCGGAATACACCAGATACCTTATGTGCTGAACTCTGATATGCCCAAGATCTTTCCGAGATATCACGGCTTCCGTCCATTACGCCTTCATGGTTATGGCCAGCGAGAACTTCTCCATCTATTAACCAACAGAATGTTTGTCACATTCTGCCATTAACAGTAATGGGTACATTTAAAGGTTGCACCCACCAAATGAAATATGATAAAAAGGCGCAATAAAACTAACAATAGTGTAATTGATGATGGAAGTTCACTCAAGCAAAAAAAAAAAATGAGTAGTGAGAAAAAACTTATTTACATAATATTAGTATCAAATCAATAAATATACCGTACTAGTCGCAGTTAGCCCGTGCTAAGCACAAACCCAATAATTTGAAGCTCAAATATTTAAACTCTTAGAGCTAGTTTGAAAAGTTTTTATGTAATTGAATTTGAGTGTAGTTTAATATAATTATACAATTTAACATATTTGTCTGTACATTTAATTACTTAGTCCACATAAAATTATGCATAACTAAAATAAGGTAACTAAACTATGCAATTATCAAAGACGATAAAGAATTAATAGTAATAATATAGTATATTTACCATAGGATATTTCAAATATTATTTTTTTAATTTTTAAATATATATATTTTTTTTAAACTCTTTTCCTCCTCAGATTTTTCTCTCAGAGCGTACTTCTTGCTCCTAATTCTAGCACCGGTGTCTTTTTTACTTTTTTTCTGCTTACTGCATACTTTCTCTTACTTCTAATCTTTTTAACCCTTTTTATTATTTTATCTATGGAGTCTTATTGCTGCTAGTGCAATTGCTTGTACTCCTTCTTCCCCTTTTTCCCTTCTTATTCATACTTTCTTGCTTTTATTTTACTTACATCATACGTATATTGTAGTAATTTACGATTTATGGTATATTTTTCTTCTTTATTCTTCCTTATGACGTCATTACTAATAAATATTATGCTTCATTATAAATTTAAAATGCTCGTTTTATACGTCTTCTAGATAGACTAATAAATAGTGTTTATTTTTTAATTGCTCGATCATGTATGATTTCAATAATAAACTAAACATTACGAAGTTGACAGACAATATATGCAATGTAAGAGATAACTCAATAGAATTGATGCCAATAAATTTTATAGGGATTCTTTTAATGAGAAAGATTTTTTAAACAAAAATAAATTATCAGCAAAAATAACTACAATTTCACAAGTTAAATTAGCTCTAATTAAACTATAAATCTTTTTGTGTAAATTATTATGAAAGAAGATAATATTTTAGTTGCGAAGAAAGAATCAACAATGTTTTATTACGATGTATTATATTTTGAAGTAAATAATACTAAATATCACATATTAGTTACTTGATCAATCAACACTAAAACAATATAAATCAAACGAAGAAATAAGAAAGATAAATGGGACCTCCAGATGCATCATTGAACTATTAGGGAGAAAGTTTGGTGAGTGGGACGTGGGGCCCACATGAGGATTTGGAGTGTAGAAGTGTGTGGTGATGTTTGATGACATAAGCCCAGAAATAATTTAGTTTTAAATTATTTTCAATAATAAAACATATTTATTTTATTCTCAAATAGTTGATGAAAAGGTATTTTTTTGGTTCTTTGAAATAATAATCGTGATTTTTAATTATTAAATATTTTTAACAAGAAAATTGGTATTTTGTTCTAGTTTAATGACATAATATTAAAAATAAATCAATCCGTCGATCACTCTAAATACTAATCAAATTGATCTTAAATTAAAATATTGTAATTTTTTCTAGTTTCATTTGATATGATTGAGATACTATTTAGTGTATAATATAATTTCATCACAATGTTATTTGTTGAGATTTTTTAAAAATAATTAATTGTATATTTATTTATTTTGAAATTTATATAATATTAAATTCTTATTTAATAGAGGAAGTACCCAACTAATTTCGATCATAGAGGGAGAAGTATAATCATGTATGACAATACTTCTCATACTTCCTAATAATATAATAATTTTTAAAAGAAATAAATTCAACAAATTAATTGTCTTAATTTTTACTTTCGATATTCTCAAATCATATTTTGGAGAGGGATACTTATTATACATTTTGAACAAATTATAGTATTCTATAATAAAAAAGGGGACTTGAAACTATATTTTATTCTTAAATATTTTTTTCCTAATTTTATAAAGTATTCCAATTGAAATTTCAATTTAATGAGAACTTTGTATAAAATGATATCAATTGATAATAATATATGAACATCTGAATGTAAATCTACATAAATTATCACTAAATATTTTTTAATAAAATCTTCTGTACCTAAAATAGTTAATAAATAAAATAATATTTCTTAAGGAGATAATAGAATTGTCATATGTAAATGTAAGTTATCATAATATTTTTAATCAGGTGAATATTTGAATTATACAATTACCAAAAAGATAATTTTTCTATTTAAAAGTACTTATTGAAAAAATAATAATTACAATCAAGTAACGTATTTAATGAAGAGAGTAAAGGTTGAATGGAAAATGGGATCGACATGAAAAATTTAATAGCTTACGACCACCTTAATTAGTTTTGGTTTTCTCTATTATTAAGAACCCACAACCAAACATTTAAACCTAGTATACAAGAAAACGATACACTAATATATTTAAATTGACTATTATACCCTTGATCAACATCCTCCTCTCTTTTCTATACGGTAGAAAATAACGTTCACCGTCCCTATATATATATATATATATATATATATAT